>JACEGR010006435.1:0-60767 GCA_014170235.1 Listronotus bonariensis | reverse complement strand
TTTTTTTAGATTTACCTTTTTTATTTTGGAATTTGTTAACTAACCAAAAAAAAAATATAGAGAAAAACAGCATATATTCCCAAAAGGAATTGAATCTACTACAAAAAGGTCTTTGAATGTTTTTAAATTAAATCATTCTTTTAATAGTTATTCACAATTTAAGTTAAAGAAAAAATTAAATTGCTGTTTTCTTCATTTTTAACCAAATTTTTCACTCACTGGAACAATTTGATATATTAAATAATTTAAAATCATAATTTTATCAACCCCGTTACTTAAAATATCTAAATTTCCTAATATTTTGAAACCTATTTTAGGTTAATAGCTATTTGTTATTCGAAAACGTAGATTTACTGTCTTAGAGTAAGTAACCTAAAATATACTGCTGGTAAAATTATAATTATTGATGATGTAATATATCAATTTGTTTTAATGAGTAAAAAAACTTGCTTTAAAAATTAAAAAAACAGAAATTTAATTTTTTCTTAAAATTAAATTGTATATAACTTTAAAAGAACGATTTTATTTGAAAACATAAAAAACCTTTTTGTAGAGCATTATATTCCCTTTAAGAATATATATTGTTTATTTTTCTATATATTAATTTTTTTGTTAGTTACAAAAGTCCAAAATAAAAAAGGTAAATCTACAAAATATATCAATTAAGTATATCAGTCCATTGATTCATATTAGCTCGAACCAGAATATATCAGCTTGAATATTCGAAGACGGTTCGTCTGGTGAAAATATTTATCAGAACGTTTTTAGGCAATTTAATCTTTTTTTTAACATGATAGTTAGGGAGCTTTGACGCAAAAATGAAAGTACAAATAAAAAATCTAAATTAAAGGAAAGGAACCACTAATATTGTGACGTATAATTTTGGAATACATATATAGGGTCACTTTACGTCACTTGGCAAATGTACCATATGGAACTATCTTCTTGGGACCAGGAAACCGGTGGATCATAAAAACTAACTTTACATTTTTTAAAAACCAACTTAACTTATTTGACTAACTAAATTTAGTACGGGCATACCCCCACTAGAGGTAGCCCGTACGGGCCTTAACTAAAACTTTAACTTTATGCTTGACTTCACTAACTACTTCTTATCTAATAAAATCCCCTTTTAATTTCTTTCTCTCTTCTTTAAATATCAAATTTTCCAATGTTTGTTTTGCATTTCTACGCTACCCAGTTTGTTTAATGTTTTTATTTTATTATTATAAAAGTAACCTAGAAAATTGTTTAATTTATACTTTTAAGACCTTGACATCTCACGTATATTTTTAAGTAGCAAATTTCCCATTGTTAAGTAAACTAATTAAAATGTATACTTATTTTTAAATTCCCAAAAATGTATATTTTTAAAATTCCCAAAATGTATACTTTTTTCAAATCTTTACGATATTCTCTTTTGTCACCCTAAACAATATATTTAATATGTTTTTTGCTTATACATTTTTATTCTTTATAAATAATTTTTGTCTTTTTAGAAAAAGCGCCTACTGTTTATGTTTTTATATAGAATTGGTTATATTTTAGAAAGCCAATCAAGAACTTTTTATAACACAATATATATTTTATCCTTTAAAAATAGTATTTGTTTAATCTAAGGGACTCAGGAAAAAAGGGCACCAGTTTATATTACAGACAAACATTTTTATTAGTTTAGGAAGTTCAGACCAAACAAAGGTTTATTTTGTGATATGAGTGTAGTTTCATTTTACCATTTTGCTTGTTATAGATTCTTTACATCAAAAACTTCAATAAACTTTTTTATGTGTAAAGTAAATTTATTCGGATTATAAAAAAATATATATACAGTATGTCCACGGATGGACTTTACAATAGGACAAATGGACCAAATATTTAAATGTTCAAAAAATTTGTATATGGCAACTGTTTTGCTTCTTAAATAACAAGATTCGCGTTGATAAATTGGTTTTGTTTTGTACAGGGGCTCCAAAACTACAAAAATGTTGACCAAAGAAAAATCCTTTTTTTACTAATTTAGCAAAATGTTGAAATAAAAGGGTTTTGAGCATAAAATGAGGATCCGATATCTAAACTTTCACATAAAAACAACAAAATTTTGGTATCATATTATTTAAATCATGTTTTACACCTTTTTTACATAATTTACCTGGTTTTACCTTTTTGAATCTAAATATGTTTGACGAACTTTAACATTAATTATTCTGTGTATTAAAACAAGGTAAATACGAAAAATAAAATTATAAAGCATGACCCTAAAAACAAAATTTTGTTTATTTTATAAAAAGTTTCAGATATAGGATTCTCATATAATTCTACAAATATTTTTTATTTAACTTTTTGCTAAATTATTAAAAATAAAATTTGTTTTGGTCCATTTTCATATTTTTGTAGTTTTGGGGCCCCTGTACTAAACAAAACAAATTTCTCAACGTGAATCTTGTTTTCTTAAGAAGCAAAAGCAGTTGCCATATAAAAAATCTTGTACATTTAAATTTTTAGTCCATTTGTTCTATTGTAAAGTCCATCCGTGGACATACTGTATATAAAACCAACGCTTTACAAGGAATATCTTGATCCACGAGTAGTGCATGTCCAAATAAAATTTTTATATATAAATATTAAAAATATAAATGTTAGACCAGATGAGGTTTTAAAATCCAATACCCTGGTAAAAAATTGTGACGTTAAATTATTTCACAGGGTGTTCGAAAATATTGGTCAAAATGCAACATGTAACTCTTCCCTGTATAACACCTAATCCTATGAAACTTTTTGCAATCCCCATGCTAAATAATAATCTTGATGGAAGAAGCTACAACGAAACCAAAAGATAATTTAAATTGGTTAGAAAAGTAAAACGATATTAAAGATTAAATTTAAACAAAGTTTTGTTTGTCCGTTTTTTGTCCAGGAGTGAATGAAGTTTATAGTGAATTCACGTAGTCGGGCGACTGCACGAGTGCGCACTAAGCTCAAACTCTGGCAATGCAGTGCAAATTTTCATATTCACGCAGAAGAGTTCTTTTGTCGAGCAATAAATGTGCGTGCTCAATAAATTTGCCCGCAATCTATGCGATCAGTTTTCGTATTCACGGTGCTAGTATTACACTCGGGGACTTCGAGCTTTTGGAACCGTTGTTATAGAAGGTGCCGCAGAAGCGAACTGAACGAGCTCGGTGACAATGCGCATTTTCTCGGTTCGCTCTTTCTCTTGCAAAAAGTAAACTGGCACCGAGCTGGTTCGAATTTTAAGTGAACTGGTGCAGAGCGAAATTTACTATTAGATTTTAAGAGCTTTTTGTAGAATAATGCATATTTGTTTTATTTGCCTATCTCTACTGTATTGATTTGAAAATATTTGCCCACTGAAAGGCAAAGCAAACAATAGTGTATTTTAATAATACGCAAAATCTAGTTGAATCAGTAAGGCATTTGCATATTTAACACATTTTGTGCCGTTATGAAAATATTTCGCATGCTATAGAATATTTTGATCTATAACAATCGCAACTGATAACACATTTGGAGAATTACCTTTGATTATAATAATTAATGCCCCAAGCTATAATTATTTGTTATTTAGATTGTTTAGAATTATATGGCGTGTAAATGTTTTTATTTTTGTTATTTGTTATGTTTATACATATTAATTGCTTTTAATTTAAATACATTCTTGGACAAAAAAACGGACAAACAAAATTTTGATTAAATTTAATCTTTAATAGCTTTGTAATTTTTGACCAATTTGAATTATTTTTTGTTCAGTGTTAGCCTTTTTCCATCAAAATTATTATTTCATATGGGGATTGCAAAAAGTTTTATAAAATTAGGTGTTATGAAGCAAAAATTTTGCACCCTATGGAATAACTTACAAATTTTTAACAATGTTTTAAACATTAAAGCTACATCTTTTCTTTACATTTATTTTTTCTATTTACATTAGTATCTTTGTTCTAAAAAGGCAATACAAAGAAATTTGTTTATCGGGTGTGAAGTTATAATTTTACATCTCTTTCTCAGAATGAATTGTCTGGTCCTAGCAATATGTGCATAGCTTTTAAAGATAAAGTAACTTAATTTTAAAGTAGTATTTACCAACATGACCCAGATGGCTGTTGTAATTTAGCAGTTTGGACATTATTGTAACGACAATGCATTAGATAAGACTTTATACTTTTAAATGGGTTTTAAGAGCCAGAAACTTCAAACAATAATGTTACTAAGAATGTTCTATTAAGTTATTTAAGTGTGTTAACTTTAAAATGTATTTTATATGTATAAATAATTATTATTTCTTAATGTGCTTTATCTTTGGTACCTGTCTTGCGGTGAGCATAGTTCCTTGGGTATTAATACATGTAAAATGACAAAACCAAAAATATTTTAATATAATGTATTGTTTTGTAATTTATTATCCACGGAATAGGCAAAATAAAAAATGTTGGATGATGGTTAGTTTAAATTCGGAGAATGCATTTTTTCAATTTTTTTATACCAAATTTTTCGGTTGAACCTTCAAATGACCTTGATACGACTTTAAGATGTTCTTAAATAATAAAAAAACTAAGGAATTTGATTAAAACCACCGTAAAAACTTATGTGTACATTTTTTCACATTTGTCATATCATTATTGTCCATTTGACTTTCAAATGGTGTAAAAAAGTGGAAATTAAAGGGGCTATAGGTAAGGTAAACCAAATTATTATATATAAATTTTTTAGATATGTCCGACCATTTTTGTCGATTTGACCTTTAAATGACCTCGATGCGACCTTTAGATGTCCTTGAATGGTAAAAATAATTCCGGCTTTAAACTCGACTATCCCAAAAACATAGGTAATTTTTTTCGGATTTTTCAGATCTTTTTTGTCAATTTGACAATTAAATGACTTTAAACCTGACTTGATAGAGCTTAACTGACTTCGGATTTGAAATCAGCAATCCAATTAACGTATAAGTTTCTTTGTCATGTTTGGTGATTATTTTTAAATCAAATTTTGACCTGTGTATTAATACTAAATTTCTACCTAAATTATTTTTAAGAGAACTAAATATTTTATACTTTTCAACATTTGCCGATATTGATATTTTTAATAAATCTCCCAAAATAGCAAAAATAAAAAAATATATTTATCAAACTGTTGGAATCCATCCCCATAACTATATATTATTTTTATGGTGGAAACTACATTTAAAACTATAAATCAACTTTTAACGGGCCACAGGCAGGCAGTGCAATCCATTTGTAAACGATTGCCTTGATAAAATTTATGTTTTGCGCTATGTATTTCATGGAGGCCAATATTTTAGTTTTATGCATGTATTTTTTCTATACAGGGTGTTCGAAAAATGCACGGCCAAATTTCAGGTGGTAATTCCTCATTGAAAAATATGAAAAAGTTCCTATAAACACGGGTCCGAAAATGCATAGTTTCCAAGATACAGGGTGTTAAACTTTTTAAAAAAATATTTCTTTTGTAATTATCTTGAATACCCTGAAACCGATTTTCTTGAAATTTTTCAGTGTTATTTCTAGTAATAAGGGCCTAAGTTAGGCATAATTTAATTAAAATTATTAAGTCCAGTGGCGTCTCAGGACACTCCTTGTCGAAAATAATTGTATAAAAAATGTACGCCACTGACTTTTTGTAATTTTTTAAGTTTTTTTGATTAAGCCACTAAAAATACAACTATTTTTTTTTTTGTATCTTGCTTCGTTTTCGAGAAAAAAATAAAAACCACTTTATTGCATGTTTCTTGGGACGGAATTTTTGAATTTTGACGATTTACTGAGCAAAAACAGTTAAAGATAGAGCAAAATTAATTTTACTTTCCTATCTTAACTTTTTAAGGACTATCCAATGACATTAAAAAGTGAAGGTCAACTGAAGATTAAAGAAGGTGAATGTTGAACCTAAATGTTGGACACCCTGTATCTTAGAAACTATGCATTTTCGGACCCATGTTTATAGGAACTTTTTTCATATTTTTCAATGAGGAATCACCTCCTAAAATTTGGCCGTGTATTTTTCGAACACCCTGTATAAAGACACAATAGGAGATCTGAGAGATTAAGATTTTATGTAGAAGGGAAGGTGCCTTGTAAGAATTAAACGCCTTTTATAATATACTGGGTAAGTAAGAAGTACGGCTAGTATGAAATGTACAGGAGATCCGCAAAAGGTGAGGTTATGAATGAAAAGAGTGATAAAGTGAGCCAACATAATGTTAGCACTCAATATAAAAAAAATCGCCCTTCGTTAGGAAGATATTGACCTTTAAAGTTGGAATAAAATAAACCTATTTTAATTATAACTTTATAATGTTGCCTCAGTGCCAATGATATTTGGGCAACTTAATATCTCGATACTAATGATTCTTTCCATAAATAAAGAGCTGTTGATCAAGTCGAACTTATACAGGGTAAAACATTTTTTTTTAATTTAATGATTGTATTTTTAGCACAGGTGACACATTTGACATTTTGCTTTAATAGTTTGATTTTTTATCAAGAAAAGGTATACTTTATTTAAATGGATATATTGGACCTTTTTCATAAAACTGCATTTTTAATCCTGACATACCAACATTTAATTTGTAAAAAAATCCTTTTTTAATTTTTAAAATATGGTTAAATTATTAAAAACAGTTTTTGGGAACCTTTATAAAAAGAAGCATTTGTATGAGGTTATTTAGTTGCCCAAATGTCATTGGTACTATGACAACAGTTCCAAAGTTGAAGAAGAATTATTAGAATCGTTTTTTTAATATATGAAGTACTGATATTATTTTGGCTCACTGTATCACCCCTATCATTTATGACCTTACCTTTCCAGACACCCTGTATTTATAAGCGCTTAAGCTACATTTACTAAATTTGATATCCGAGATATTATGAAATTAAATAATGATATCGACACTACTACTAGATTTTCTAGTTTTGTTTTAAACATATTTTTATTTTATTTTATTTTGGAATACAACATTTGTTTTTACTCCATTAAATAAGACAGGTTAAATCTAGCAAAATTATAAATTTCTAAAATTGTGTCTATATAGTAGTTGCTTAATAATAATCCACTGCACCTTTAGAAAAAATACTTTAAGCCGCATCCAGACTTGCAGCAATTCGCCAAACATCCATGCAAACTAATCAACCTGTATTTCCGCTTCTTTGACGCCAAAAAACCGACAAGCTCTAAATCACCGGAAAATCATTTGTCAAGCCCTTGAAACGACGTAAATTCCGTCCACGTCCACGTCCGCGCTATGTAGCGGATAATGTGGCGTAGAGCGGCACGGCGAATTGTTGCAAGTCTGGACGCGGCTTAATAACGTTCTCTTTACAAAATTACTTATTTGAAAGTTTGGGTTACTTTGGAGTTTTTACGCATGTCTGTTTGAACTGTGATTTCAGCACTGTTGCCAAATTTTAATAGCAATGCGGTGTTGTCAATTTTGACAACTGGTAAAAATTTGATTTTTTACTTAAGTCAGCATTTTATTACAATCAGAATAAATAGTTATCAAAATAAAGTTTTAATTTTAAAACCAAATACAAAAGTACTTATTAGGGCTCCACTTTATTTACTTCATAAATAATAATTGGTACATTAAAGTAACAGGCATAATAATGTTAATAAATTTGTAACCTTTAATTTTCTGGCTTTTAAGATATTTTTAAAGTTTCAAACTACAATTTAAAACATTTGCACGAAACGGTTACACTATAAAATCTAACACGCAAAACCTTGTTGCTTTTATAAATAAGCCTTTAAAATGATTAATATAAAAAAATGAAATATTTTACAAACAATCATTATTGGGTCCGAAATTATTCAAATAATAACCATTATAAAGGGTGATCTAACTTAAACGCAGCACGATAAGTGTAAATAAAGCAAAAACATTTTAGAGAATTCTCTTAATATTTTTTGTTATGATAGAAGGATCTATAAAAATAAAAATAAAAATTATGTATCAAACAAAATATCGGTCAAATGCTCGCCACGGCTTCAGTGGTATACCTCTATCCGACGATCCATATTTTCAATGACTCTGAGACATAATTGAGGTTCAATGTCCTTAATGTGCAGAATTATCTCATCCTTTTGGTTTTGAATTGTTAGTGGTTATTCACCTAAACTTTTTCTTGTAAATATTTCCAATTAACAAGTTCAAAACTGGTAAAACACATGATCATGGTAGCAAATTAACATCGCCACGACAGGAGATTACAGAACCATTGTTTCGTTGGATGTGTCACTTGCCACACCGTACCATCCTGTTGAAACCACATTTCTTCCAGGTCCATATTCGTAATTTCTTGCCTTAGCAATTACGGTAACTGCTTGGCTTACCTCATTTCCGAAGATGTACACCCCGGTGACGCCGGCAGACTATAAACTGCGAAACAGTCACTTTTTGTGGATGCATCAACTTTTTAACAAGCACCCTTGGACCCTAATTTGCCTCAATAATGCGGCAATTCCGTTTTTAACAAATCCACAAAGAATAAGATAATTCGGCACATAAACGACATTGAAACTTAAAGTAATTGAAAATATGGACCGTGGAATAAAGGTATGTCACTGAAGCTGTGGCAAGCATTTGGCCGATATTGTGTTTTACACATAATTGTCATACAGGTGTAGAAACGAACTTGCCGACCATAGGGAATTAAAAGCATAGGAAATATTCGAGGTAGGATGTGCTTTATTAGTGTCGCCGTCCGATGGTAGGTAGAAGCGGTGAGCCGGCGGCAGCCCCTGATCTCGCTGAGTCCGTGCGTGAAAGGGATTCCATGCATATATCGCCTATGGACGATGCCGACGGTTTGGATTCCATACTGGGATATTCTTTTATCATAATAATAAATATAAAGAGAATTTTCTGAAAACTTTTTGTTTTATTTACAATTAACATCGTGCGTTCAATGGGTAGAGGAGCCCAAGAGGGGATTTCGAGATTTAATATGAGCTCCATATATAAAACCGATCGTAGAAAACAAAAATATATACATCAGAAATTTCGAGCGCGTCAGATTAAGATGGGGTGAGTTAAATACATGCTAAACAGTGTATATTTCACTAATCTGACAATTTTAGAGTGACGTAATAGAAGCGGAGGGCTAAAAAGTTGTAAAAACGTCATTTTACACTTTCGGCTTGGCTATATTTTTATAATATACAGGGTGTTCATTTAAAAACTTTCCACTCAAGTTATCTTCGAAACAAGACAGATTTGAGAAAATCGCCGAAACAGGTCAAGATATTTATTGAGGGGGAACGTTTTTTACAAAAATTGGACTTCGGCCCTTTAACCCTTAACCACCAGGGCCACCACCCCAAAATTCTTGAGTGGAAAGTTTTTAAATGAACACCCTGTATAAAATAATTCATGAATAACGAAAAAATATAATCCGATACGATCCAAACTATTTTCACAAGCCGAAATATTACCAGTATTTTTTGGCGTATTTAAAAATCTATAGCCGCTTTACCCACCGATTAGAAGAAATACATTATATAACATTTTTTCTTCTAATCATCTAAGTTTTCCAACCCAATAGGCCTCTATGACGCTCGAGCAAATCCCGCCCTACTTAGCATCGTGATCCCTTCTACACAATGGACAACCCCTTAAATAAAATAATAATAATCTAAAAACTTTTTTTTAAATATTTGGTAAAAGTTCATTATTATTGTTGTAAAAATCCTATTATATGTTTTTAACAATTAGAAAAAAAATCTTGATGTTTCCTGCTTTTTATGTTTTTGACTATTTTCTCTATTTCTACATTAACGAAGCCTCGACTTTTCTTTGCGAATTTGAACAGTTGTAATGTACAGGGTTTTCATTTATATTTTGCCACCTACTTTTAACTATAACCCGGAAGGATAGAAAAAAGCGATGAGGGTTTTGTATTTTTTCATATATTATCTTTTAAGGATAAAAAGAAACAAATAAATATTAAAAACTCGAGAAAAATGAAGAAGTAACTATTTTTTTTCAAATGGAACATCACGGATATTGTATCACTTTTAAGAAGCTTTACAAAAATACCACATTTAATGTATCTATTTTTAATATTTTTCGAAATATGACCACTTATATCCGAAAAATAGTAGATATAATTTCCGCTATAGGCAACTTGGCCCTAAGCTGAAACTGTAGATGTAATAAAAACTATATCCAGATATAAATGGCCATATTTCCGAAAATAACGTATGTCCTAAAAGTTTTGGCACAAAACTCATTGTCTTTACAACATCTTGGTATACGAAGAAGCTGCGCTTGAGAGTATTTGGGGCACTTACGTCTCTTTCGATATGTAAGACCATTCCTCCTCAATTCCAACGATATCGTACTCTTAGAAGATCTGTATTGCCTAGCCAGTTTCCTCGTTGACATTCCAATCTGGTTTTTGCTCTTCTCACCAATCTCTCTGACCTCTGTGCGGTAAATGCACGTGGTCTTCCACTTTTGGGAGATTCAGACATGGTATTCCCTGCTCGCACTCCGCTATTGTTCTATAAATGGTTCTGCGTAAAATGTGTTCATTCTGGAATATTCGACAGAATTCAGCTTTGGGTATCCGCCCAACTAACTTGTAAATACTTTTTCTTATTTCTAATTTATACGACATCTTAAAGCGAAAACTTCAAAATAAATAAATCTCAACTGACAGTAAATAAAGTAAATAAACTTTTGTTTTCAAAGGCAACTTAATATTATTTTGTTTTTGTTAAAATTAAAGACAATGAGTTTTGTGCCAAAACTTTTAGGACATACGTTATTAGAGATAGATATCAAATGTGGTATTTTTGTAAAACTTTTCAAAAAATCTTTAAAATTGTTACATAATATAAAGAGTGTCCCATTTAAAAAAAGGTTACCTCTTTATTTATCTTAATTGCTTAATGCTGATTTGATTTATTTTTTATGCTCAAAAGAATAGATGTAAAAGTTTAAAACCTTTTTACAGGACGTTTTTTAATTTTTCTTGGTAATGATTAAAAGTAGGTAGCAAAATATAAATGAAACATTGTACATGTTATTGCTGCAAAATGGACCCCAGAAACCTATACAAAGCTAGATTTTCCCAAAACCTATTTTTAGCATTACTCTTCAGTTCTCCACCGCTACGCCAACGCCAATATTATTTGAGTAATGACTTTTAAAAGAACCGTAGACTAAAATACACTTTCACGACACAACTAATGACAGAATAAATTTTCTTTTTGATTTTTAAGGGGTTAAAAAAGCCAAACAATGACCCAACTTTAATTTAAATTATTTTGTAGTTTTTTTATTCAATTGTGATTGTAATTGTAAAAGTTGGGATTCCCGTCTATTTAATAAATAAATAAATAAGTAAATTATAAATTAAAACTTTATGAAAAAGTTAGCAAATAAACATTCACTTACCATTGCCGTATTTCCTTTTCAGTAACTGAAATTAAAAAAAATCATATTAGTACCAGTATGAAATAAGATATAATGCCTAATAAGATGGTACACAAGATTAGGGTAAATTATTAAAAACAAATATTCAGGGTGTCCAGTAACTCTACCTTAAAATTTTAAGGGGTGATACTACAATGAGAAAAAAGAATAAAACTTCAATATGAAAATATGTCCTAAACTAGTTTTTTTTTTTAATTATTGTTTTTTTTATACCAATTTAGATATTTTTTTAAACTTTGGAAGACGGCTTCCATGCATCAAAATATATTTTCTGGCATAGAAAAAAAAATTCACCAGTATAGTCCATGAGGGGTTTAAGGTAAATATTTTTGAAAAAATGGTACTGCCTTTTTCTAAAATAAAAATGTTTTTATTAGTCCCGTTTGATTTAAAACAAATTTATATCTTGATGTGTTTTATTTTAGGTACGGCTTTTGCATAAATAAATAGAAACAATTTTTTGGCATGGCCATTTCATATAGGTAATTTTTAACTCTACAGTAAAAATTATCTTTTTAATTATTCTTTAACTAAATAGGGATTTAACCATTTACTTACGCGAAAACCGTACATTAAATAAAAAGGTTAAGGAATAAAATTTGTTCCATACTATTAAAATTTAAAATAGATATTTTTATTTTAGGAAAAGGCAGTGACGGACCATTTAAAAAAAAAAATAAATATCTTAAACCTTTTATAGGCGACACTTCTAATTTTTTTTTCTTATATGCTAAAAAATGTATTTTGATGCATTGGAGACGCTTCCCAAATTAAAAATATTGAATTGGTATAAAAGTTATTTTTAAATTTAAATTAATCATTTTCTTTTTATTTTTAACACCCCGTAGTTTAAAAACTAAAATGTTTAAGGCATAAGTTCATAAAGTCATTTTTTAAAATTTTTTATTTTACAATCACTCCTTAAAGTTTGTCGGTAGAGTTTCTGAACTCCCCGAATAATTCTTAGTAAACCCTTTAAATTAGCGAAAATTATAAAACTATTTTGTAAATATAAAGATTTTTTTATAATAGAGTGTTATTCTAAATTATAATTAAAATAAATTTTTTAAATTATTTTAGTTTAAATAATTTAATTTTATTTATTTATTTTGTTAAACTTAGTTTACTGTTTAAATAATAAAAACAATATAAGCACTAAGCCACTTTTGCTTTAATTATATGTTAAAATAATATTATCACACCAAGTTAATTACAAAACTCTAACATCTTTATAAACATATCTAAACAAATCTACACAAAAAAATAAGACCCTTGTATATTGTTTATTTTAATAACTATTTAGCAATGTTCATCTTCATCGCAAAAACAGTCAATGTTGTCACAATCATCTACTTCCTTGCAGATGTCTTCATAGTTTTTCAGTAAATTTTTATCATCTTCACCTTCAGTGGAAAAGTATATGTTATAAAAAGCTCTACCGTATCTTCCTACCAACGTTCCTGAGACTATTCCAACTACAAACACACCGACGTCAAACAGGAATTTTACCATAGTGGATATTTGTGGTGTTACATTTTTTTAAAGGTTTTTTATGTCAGGCTTGACACTTTTAAAACTTACAGTTCAGGTAATTGTAATGCGTTTATTATTCTGGCAGGTATAAAGACTGCTTTACACTTTTTGTTTGGTGTATTTTACTGTTAAACATTAGTACGGGAGGCCATTAATAGCGCCTATAGAATTATAAACACTGGGACGTGAAAACAACATCCTGAAAGACACGGTCACACTAGGGTATCGGAAATTATCGACCTATAGCCCTTGAACGTGAGATCAGACCACATAACTGGGGTCTACAACTTTGAAATCATATAAGGTCAGCTGTAATCTTGACATATGGACAAATCGATCACCTTCATCCCTTAACAGAGGCTTGGTTTGGTACACCGATGGCTCAAATTGGGATGATGGAGTAAATGCTGGTGTATTTGGGTCAAGGCCCAAAGCGACTTTTAGCCTCCCATGAAAAGGTAAGCCATTGTATACCGGGCAGAAATATATGCTATTCTAACATGTGTTCAAGAGAATATGACAAAAAGGAAATCACAACCACACCACTCACATTCTCTCAGACAACCAGGCTGCCTTTAAAGCCTTGGATGCTCATCGTGTAACATCTAAAATCACGATGGAGTTCCTGAACAATATTAAAGACCTCGCCGCCAGGAACAAGAGGATAGACCTTTTGTGGATTCCTGGACACTCGGGAATAGAAGGCAATGAAAAAGCAGATGAACTGGGTCATCAAGAAGGTTCAACGGTTCAGAGCCAGTACTCAAACTGTCCAAAAGGTGATGAAAACAACGATAAGCAGATGGTCTCAACAACATCTCGCTAGCTGGCATACATCACCTGGCCAAAGACATGCGAAGGAGACACTAGGCGATCCTTCTAAGGAACTAAAAACTGAAGTCCTTTAGCTGGGGCGCACTTAATTAAGACAAGTAGTGGGACTTTTGACAGGACACTGTCTTTTAAGGAAACACTTGCAAAAAATGGGCATTTACAATGAACCCATAACATGCAGGCATTGCGGTTAAGAGGAGGAAACAGCCCCACACATAATATACATGGCACTGACACTCAGAAGACACAGTTTATTTGGAAATATACATAGCGAAAACCCTCTCCCGCATAAACATGTTGGCAAAAATCTACTAAACCTAATAAAGGGGAGTAGACTTCTGTAACAAAAGAGGGTTGCACGATAAGCCAATAAGCTGCAGTGCAAACATGGTCGAATGACCAATAACGCCTTTAACCAACCAACCCACCAACCAACTATTATACAGGGTGTCCGCTATTAAATGGTGCACAGGAAAACCCAGGTATTATCCGAATTCGTTGGAGAAACCAAACACTTTTTACATAACAAATTTTACTTTGTGTGAATTGTTCTAAAGTACATTTTTAAGATGTTTATGCAACCAAAACTATAACTACAAGTGCCACATCAAAAACAAATAAATTATTAATGTAATCTCTTATATACTATTTGGTTGCACCAAAAACTCAAATATCTCGAAAGCGGTTTTTGAGAGCGATTCTTACAAAGTAAATCTTTTTTATGTTGTGTCTTTTGGGTAGTGACCCTTTCACTTTATCAGGTGCAATTTTTTTAAATTTTTAACTTTTTTTCCTTTTTTATTTTTTCTGTATTCTTGAAATGTTAATAAATAAAAGGAAAAAACAGAGGATAAAAATATTGATTTCCTTTTTTAACGGCACTTCCTAAAATTATCTGAAATTCTTGCCTCTAGACCAGAATACCCCCTTAACGCCTGAATATTAGTATCCAGCAGAGGCCGAATTAGCTATGTCGTGGCAATGCAATTATCAGGGCCCCTTTTTGAAATAGAAGACCAAAAAAAGTCTTCACTTTTTCATAAAATTAAGGAACAAAAACTTGTTCCTTCTTTTTAAACCATTGAACACATTTCTTATTTAGCTCTTATTCTTGAACAAAAATTAAGACTAAAGTCGCAATTATACCCATTTATAGTAACGTCATCCAGGTAAGAAAAACGTTTGGCGTAAATAGACAGTCAGATATTTTTGCAATCAATATTAAGTTAAACATTGGATCATAAATTGCATGCATTGTTAGGATACAAAACCTGAAAAAAAATTATTTAGGTGGTTGCATAAATAATTTCAAATTATTTTACGTAAGTATGCTTTCAAGCCATGCTTTTTTTACCTTTCTTTGGTCGCCCACATATTGTCTGTCGTTACGTTTACGGATAGGTATAAGTGTGCATATTTATGGTGGTGCTTTTGGTCTCTATAATTTTAGTATGTACTTTTTATACGTTCAGAAATTTACAAAGTGTAATACTGCCTTTAGTTTTTAATGACCAGTAAACAAAAATATTCACAAAGGTTAGACAAAACGTTAAATGTCACCCACTTGACAAGAACCTTGTTACATTTTGGAAATGAATTAAAATTATTATATTCTAAATTATTGTATTTTTGACAAAAAAAAATATTAAAAATGAAAAGATTAAATTGGAGTGATTATGGATCCATCTTTGTAGGACTGATGGCTGGAGCAATGGTGGGAAAATATGGAAAAGGTATTTGGAACGAATTGTTTCCACCGCGCATAATTAAAAACTGGGAGGCAACATGTGATGAATTGGAATGTGACTGTGACGAATGTGACGATTATTGGTAGAAAAACGTAAAAAAATTGTTGTGTTTTCCATTCCGTGAAATCACCAAGTGGTATAAAGTGAATTTTTAAAGAGTGTATTTGTTTGAAAATATATAACATAAGCACACAGTCTTGTTTACTTCTTTTCGTTAGATATTGAGATTGATATAACACAATACTAATACACTCATGGACAAAAATGTCGCATATGGTCGATTTTCTCCATAAGCTCCAATACAAAAATGCTCCATATATTTTTAAATAATTAGGTTATTAGGACAAGTAAAAAAAAAATTAAAAAAGATAAAGCTATAACTTTGGCGTAACCGTTGTTATTTACTGTTAGCAATACATTCTACAGGATGGTCAAATTTTTTGGCAAAAAAAATAATTTTTAATTGCCTTGTGTAATGTACTCTTGAACGCATCTAATCTTATTTGCTAATAAATGATACCCTTACTTATTTCTGATCTTTTATCATTACAAACTTGATTACTCTCTTTTAACAGCGCATCATACAGAGAGATTTTTTAAAACTCTTAATCATCTTGTAAGATGTATTGTTAAATACAAGGGCTACAACAAAGTTATAGCTTAACCTATTTTACCATTTTCTTTTGTTTTATTGTTTTAATAACTAATTATGAAAAGAGATATGATAATTTAAGTTAGGGCATTTTTGTATTGAAGCTTATGGAGAAAATCGAGCATATGCGATATTTTTGTACATGAGTGTATAACTAAAAAGAAAAATTAATGTATATATCTAAAGTCGTGCACCTTTGGTATGGACAGAGTTCACGTCGTTTTAAGGGTGTGGTGAATGATTCGCCGGTGATTCAGAGCTTGTCGGTTTTTTGGCAACAAAGGAGCGCGCGAACATGCTGGTTAGTTTGGACCGATAATTTTCCCCGAAAATCATAACATTTTTAGTCACCGGAATCGTACGTCGATCAAAGAGCGTCAATGTTCCCCGAACGGACTTCAATTTTCAAGGGTCTGCGAGTGAAGCGGCATTCATAAAATATCAATCAGTGGTTCTTGAAAGGGTGGACGCACCTTTAAACTAAATATTTTAATAATTCATAGGTACATTTAAGACGTTCCATGGTAAAACACTTTTCTCTACAAATTACTCTTAAATGTCCTTCATATGGAGATTTATTTAATATCCCTTGGGGTGCAAAATTTCGAAACATTACATTTACCACATATTCCCTAACTTGACCATAGTTAAAGTGACCGTTTTATTTAATAACAATCATATTTTTAAGATGTAACAAGTATTTTAAAAAAAACATAAGCAAGCGGTATTTGTTTTTTAATAATAATGTTGCAAGTTAGTGACTTTCAATAATCCATGTAAGTGGAAATAAAAGACCAATAACCGTTGACTATTGTTGTCCTTTACATACCATGGCACGTCCTTAGGAAAATTTTACTTGTTTTGAAAGTAAGGGCAACTTCAATTTTGGATACAAGGGTTTGTTTGGACGGTAACCACAGAATTCAAGTCAAAAAGGTTTTGTTTTCGAGATAACCAAACTTGATAACACCCGACTTTTTATTTCTTTTGTTGGAAGAAAACTTACGAAAACATATAACAGGTATGTTATGCTTTTTTTATTATTTTAAGATTGTCCCTAAATACTTAAAATCAAGATTGTAATTTTCCGTAAATTTTATAGTATATTTAAACATAGTTTATAAAGAGTTTTAAGTTTAAGAAATAAAGGTATTTCCTAGCAACAAGTTTTAATGGTTTTAAGTAGTTCATTATTTACAGTTTCTGGCTAATAGAGCTGTAACGATTGCTTTGACTTTTTGCATGTGGCTTGAGCATTCCTAACAAATTTTTAATTATACCTATAATATTTTTAGTGTGCTTTAAACTGTTAAAGCACACCAACAATGATTTAAAATTAATATACTAACTTTGTAAGTTTTTCGTAACTCACACATTTTGTATTAGTAAGGAGTATACTAAATATTTTTATTAAACAAGTCTTTTCCATGTTAACATAAATATAACAGCCTATGTTTATGTTTATATTTTATAGGGTCTAAGAGTAAGCACGTAATGACTTTAATACAATAAGCGATTATATAAATTTATCGATCCACTCAATGACCTGTATTTGTAATACTTTACATATTTTATGGGATGCCTATAACTTATAATAAAATATTTAAGCAAAACAAGTTATATCCTTTCAAGCGTAATAACAACGTTATCACAGTCGAACAATTTTTCAAGCAATGATCTACATATTCTTTAGTATTTTCTCAATTAATTGGTATATGACGCACTCTTTTTCAGTTTATTTTTTTTTCTAAAAATAAACAAAACATAAAAATACCATGAATCCAAAACTATGCAAAAGTGTCTTATAAAATAGTTCAAAGAATTTTTTTATGTGATAATTGCCCAAACTATTTAAAATAAGGTAAATCTTATTTTACTATTTTACTAGTATTCTCATATTATTAGTATTAAAAATAACACTACAGGAAAACGAATAGTTTTTATTGGTTTTTATAATATTTAATTTAATTAAAATATGTTGCACCTTAAATATTTTTGTACTTAAAGCCACAGTTTATATTAGGTATTCGGTATACATTTTTTAAAATTTATTACATTAAAAAAAAGTCCAACTTATAAGAATTAAAATAGAAAAATGAAATAGGAAAATAATATTTATAAATTTTTAGCTCTATATTCAAACAAACAAAGAATACCCAGGAGCAATATGCTAACAGATGTGGTCATTGCTTTCTCTATACCATAACTTTCCTCAATATTACCGCCTGCCAGTATATGTCTGTTCATGGATCATTATGTTTAAAAGGTCCAGCAGCTTGAAGTTATGTTATAAAAGGTAATCTGATTACACAATGAAAATTTAATCTTTGGTTTTGTACCTTAATATTATTAACCTCTAAATTAAAGCTTGATCTTTTTTCAAGGAAAGATAAAATGATTTTATTTATTAACTTATTGTCGCAACTTATATGCGACCTTGCAGTGCAAGGAAATTACAAGCATTAACAAAGTTTTTCCTCCTTTATTTTTGTATTCAGTACTTGAACAAAAATGACGAAATGGAAGAAAAGATGAGTTAAACATCCAATAAAATGAAAGCCACGGTACTCTAATACCTAGACACGACCCTCCGTGGGCTGCTACAAATATTTAAAAAAAACATTCAAAACAATTTTCTTTTGCCTATTTTTTTAATCCGATTTTATTACAACGTCGAAAACTATCCTTAAATTCCCTTCTGTTGTATCGAGCCTTCTGAATTTCATTATGTTATACTGTTTGAATGCGTTCACAGGCTTAAGTTTAAGATTGTTATCTAGAATTTTAAATAGATCTGGGAATAGTGGTCCCTGGGCTTGGGGAATTTCGAAACACGTATACGGAAAGGAAAAGGTAAGATAAATTATTTTTAAAAAATATAAAGCCAATGGTTAAATTGCAATGATTCTGCCTTTGAATAATTACAAAAACATTTTTATACTATGTTAATAAGCACAAGGAAAAAAGTCGTTCTGTCTTTGTGTATTATACAAAGTATCTCTTTATCTATTTCCTTTTAAGGACAGTTTAAAGAAAACATCGGGCTTTTCTATGTTATTAATCAAGACCTTCTCCTCAGACCTTAAAAGTTTCGCTTACTTTACCAAAAACTTGTCAATGAAGTTGTAACGAGTCGTGGTGAATAACAGTTCAAGAATCTGCTTATTAAACAAACAGCGTTGTCTAGCGGTAAGGATGAGTCTTACCCCTGCTGGAGGTTTGCAACTCAGGGGACAAACGTGGCAAAAAAATATTTTGTTTATAAACCCGGGAATTATATTAATTTCTACAGAACTTCACTTTTTACTCATTTCTAATTTGAAATTAACAACTCGGCATATATCATATATGAAGTTTTCTGAAAAAGTGGCTTATAACTAGCGAATCGCTCGGCAAGTTTATGTTTGCACGTTTCAATGGATATTTATTAGGCATACTCGCTGGAATTTACGAAAGACCTTCTGAATTACATCCGAAAGGCAGTAAGAATTATAGTGAGTCAACTAACAGGTCATTGCAGACTGAATAAACACCTGGAAACAATAGGCCTGCCAGAAGAAAACCTATGCAGGTTCTGCCAGGAAGAAGAAGTAACCGCAGAACACATATGGTGCTACAGCGAAGCCCTTTGTCGTCTGCGGTTTGCAAGGCTGGGTGAGAAAAATCCTAGAGCAGCAACACTTACCAAGGAGCCAGTTTTAAGCTTGTGGAGTCTGATTAAAAAGACCGGCTTGGATAGTGTACTCTAGCATAGGGATGAAGGATACACAATAAACCTGAGCAGGTTGCAGTGTTAGAGGATTACAATCCACCTTCAAGCTAATCTAATCTAATCTAATATTTATTATGTTCGCCAGTTTCTACTGGCGCATGGAAAAGTTAGAAGGCAACTAACTTTTGACATATATGCACGTATGGATATACTGGCGCACCAGTAGAGGTTTACACTTGCATTAATTTGTGAACTCGCGTGTAAGTAATGACTGGCGCCACTAATTTACGCGCTATTACCTCAGTAGATAATGATCTTACACACACATTTTGTTAATTACTTTGCTAACGCTCTTACACCAGTTTTAGAATAGATATGACCAATTTTTAACAGTATGCTTCGAGAACAATGTACCAAAATTTCCTTTTAGCATATTTAAGTAACATTATCATACTTAAAACCCTAGTTAATGGCTACAAGCTAACTAACTTACAAACAGAACGTCTTAAACGAAATTAGAAGTGAAAGGAACTAATGAGAACATTACCACGGTTATAGCCGACGATTTAAATTGCAACTACTACAGTTTAATTATTTGGTTCTCATGGTGTTTGTGTAATTTTGTTTAAATGTTTTTAAAATGAAGTAATTTTTTCAAAATTAGTTTACGCAAAGGGATAATAAAATTAAAAATAAAATAATAATTCCTTTTGTAACTTTAGGACAAATGGACCAAAAATTTAAATGTTCAACAAAGTTTTGTATTGAAACTGCTCTTGCTCCTTAAAACACATGATTGACGTAAAAAAATTTGTTTTGTTTTGTACAAGGGCTGCAAAAAGTACAAAAATATAGTAATGGACCAAGAGAAAACTGCCTGTGTTTTAAATATTTTAGCAAAATGTCAAATAAAAAAGGTTTTTAGAGTTGAATAAGTATCCTATACCTGAAATTTTACATGAAATAAAGATTTTTTTTAAGTACCCTATTTTTATTTATTTGTTTTACACCTTTTTACATTTTTGTATTTAAATATATTTAAAAACTTTGATATTAAATAAATCGTTTAATTAAACCAGGGAAATATCGTAAAAAGTATTAAACATAAATACAAAAAATATTGTGTGTGAAATTTCAGATAAGGAGTCCCTATTAAATTCTAAAAACCTTTTTATTGATGCTAAATTATAAAAAATAGAGGCAGTTTTCTTTTCGTAAATTTTCACATGTTTGTACTTTTTGAGCCCCTGTACAAAACAAAAGCAGTTGCCATACACGACTTTTTATAATTTTAAATGTAACGTCCATACGTGGACATACTGTATACAGGGTGTTTCTTAACTACGGTACGAAACTTAAAAGGGTGATTTCTTATGCAATTTTTGAAAAAGTTTCAATGAAGTTGTATGTCCGTACTTGCTTCATTTCTGAGATACAGGGCGTTAAAATTTTTTAGATAAGTGGCACTTTTGAACTATTTTAAAAACGCTTTAACCGATTTGGATAAAATTTGGTACACCTATTTAATATAATAAATCGCTTATAAAGCTCTACCTAGATTAAAATTTTTGTTCCAGGGACGTCTCAGGTGGCCCTACAGTTAATATTATTGGGAAAAAAAGTACGCCACTGACTTTTTATAAAGTTTTTATATTTTTTCCGATTAAACAAATAAAAGAGCAACTTTTTAGTCTCCTGTACTTTCTTCGCATCTCGCTTTGTTTTCAAGAAAAAAATAAAGCCGCTTTAAGTGATAGTAAAAAGTATCGCATAAAATAAAATTCAAAACTAATAAATAATAGTTTAAAAAACTAAAAAAACACGCTTTTATATGCAACCGAACTAAAAATTAGAAAATAATTTTTCATTACAAAGAGTTTGTCAGTCACTTCAGAGTAAAAAGCGTGGGGTGCTTAATATATTAAATGTTATAATTATTCTATTTGCAAATATCTATGAGGGAAAAGTTATGAAAAAATAGTAAAATGCACCCCACGCTTTTTACTCTGAAGTGACTGACAAACTCTTTGTAATGAAAAATTATTTTCTAATTTTTAGTTCGGTTGCATATAAAAGCGTGTTTTTAGTTTTTTAAACTATTATTTATTTTTCATTTTTAGTTCGATATATCAATTAGTTTTTTAAAATAAATGCTCCAGTTTATTCACTAAAAATTTCTTCGCCATGCATTCTTGATTTAAAGCTAAAGTGGCCACATAATTTTCACCTTTTAGAACTCCGTATTTCTATGTATTTTACACCTTTTATTATAAAATTGAAAAAAGTCAATTAACAAAAACGCAGCAAGTTATGCATCAATTGCCCTTGCGCATTCGCCATAATTAAAAACGATTATTAAGGAATTTATTTATCCTGGCGATGGCGGTCCTAAAATCAGGATAACGGAATACTGTTTTTAAATTATTGCATTGTCATCGGTCCTTGATGCGTGTGCTAAGTTTCAAAGAAATTGAAAACTAACCAGAACTAACCAGTTCACAGTATTCCTCCTTCTTTTTTTTGCACACAATTCTTGATTTTTCATTTTTTAGTTCGATATATCAATTAGTTTTCTGCGGTCATGTGATATTGAAATGTTTCACGAACTATTTCGTAATCTAATCATTTCATTTAAAGCTTCACTGTTGCATGGGGTTTCAGAACGCAACTACTCCGAACAAGTTTCAGATTGGTCTACATGTAACGGGGTTTGTACCCGTTTAACGGGGGTTCTTGTTAACCCCATGGTCTTCCTGTCGTTTGCCGAGGGGTTGCGTCCTATGGGTGGACGCACGCTTGTTTAACTAAGGTGTTGCAACCTTATCCTGGTCCCCAACCCGTCGGCAAATGTTGTCAAGTTCGATTATTCAATTGTCTAATCTGGCGCATCCGCCAGAACGTACGATTTTTCACTTTTCCGGTTTTCCTGGAAAATGCTGGAACTTAACGGGATACTGTTTTTAAATTATTGCATTGTCATCGGTCCTTGATACGTGTGCAAAGTTTCAAAGAAATTGAATAGCTGGAAGTTGGTAAAAATTAGGCTCAAAGATTCCGTTACATAGATAGATAGATGGATAGATAGATGGATAGATAGATGGATAGATAGATGGATAGATAGATGGATAGATAGTTACAACCCAAGTTCATAAAAGCGTGTTAAAAATAAACAATTTTGTCCTTAGTTAATAAGGAACATGATGATTTTCGATATAATACACGACTGCTCATTTATTTTAAGGCAAATAATTCTTTATTTTTTACTTTTTTACCAGGTTGTCTAGAAATATTAAAAAAAAATCGTAAGTGGCTTTAATTTATTTGTCCTGGAAATCGAAGCTAAATAGAAAGAAAATTTATAAAACTAAGAAGTTACATTTTTAAATAATTAATCGGAAAAAAACATATAAACTTTTTAAAAAAGTCTGTGGCGTACATTTTTCTCAATAATATTGGCTGTGGTGCCCACTGAGACGCCACCAAACCCAATAATTTTAAATTAACGCCCTGTATCTCAGAAACAAAGCAATATGGTCATCTGTTTATGAAAACTTTTTTTCCTAAAAATATAAGAAATCAACCCCTGAAGTTTCGTACCGTAGTTAGGAAACACCCTGTATATTTTTTTATAAATTATAAATATGATAGCCAGACTTAAACCTTCTCAATTGGTGCCCTATTGAGGGGGTTCCTTTGACGAGTCCACCACGAATATTTATACTGCCATATGTGGAAATGGTGCTTTAACCCAGCCTTGCGGACTGGGCGAAAGCGCCACTTTTTCTTGGACAAGTGTACCACAATGTTTTACATGCAAACCCGCCCAGTCTGATACCAGCTACATGTCAATTTTGAGCCTTATGGTTTTGTAACTGAAACCCTTACCATTTTTGCACAATGTATAAAATTTGCATGTAAAATATTATGTTAAACTTATCCGACAAAAAAGTGACCCGTTGGCCCAGTTCGACACCCGAAACATGGCTGACAGGCTAGGTTAAAGCGCCGCTTCTATAAATGGCGATATAAATATTCGTGGTAATCTCGTCAAAAGAAACACTCCTTAAAAGGTTTTAAAAAAGGCATTATCATGCAAAGTCCATTTTATTGCTGGCTCAGCCACTAAATAGCATAAATCTTTTCATATAAATAATATATATAATTTTGCATGTCGTAAATAGCTTACAATTTACCAATTGATTTATCAGAAAACCATTTGCGTGCTTACTCTTTTTCAATTTATGTATAAGAATTAGAATAGAAAATTGTTTGTGACAGTAAAAAAATATAGATAATTTAGTTTTAGATTACTGGTTGGTTGGTAATAAAGATTGAAAATTATTTTTGTCTTTGTTATTTGAACTATTACTGAAATAAAATAAATCTTTAAACAATTACTATTATTATTTAATTTTTAATATTAAAAGGAAAATGCAAGAAAATATTAATACGATAACTAAAATCCTTATTTAAAATTATGTTATATATGTACTTTTTAGTCTTTTATGCAGAGAAAATTGTTTCATATTCGTATCAATCTTTTGTGTATTGTAAACAATGCGTCTACGTAAATGGGCGTCATATAAAAAATTATTATTATTTACAAAAATATATTATTTATAAAAAGTTTTGCATGATCAATAACATTAAAGGTATAATGTCATTTTTTTACTAGCAAAGCACCTGTATTTTTAGTAACATAGAAAACTATTTTAAAGAAAAGATTTTTAGAATTAAAAATACCTTTTGTGTTTATTTACAAGAACAACATTTTTCAATTGTTTTTTTCTACGAGAATGGTAAAATTTAAGGTTTTACATTACTAAAGAGTACAGTGTTTTCATAACTATTTTTAAAAAGGTTCATTTAGAATTGTCCTATAAAATTTATATTAATTAAATATTGCACAAATCTACAAATCTAAATTTTTAATTTTAGGTATAAACATATTCTTTTTATAACATTTTGCGATACAATAAAAAAAACCGGTACCTTATTTTTGAGCAAAAAAAATACATTTTTGACCAATTTTTTTCTAGGGAACCGTCTATATGTCCAGTGGCACTGCAGCCTGAAGGCTTATTGTACCAAACTTCCGTTCTATCTATTGTACCCATTCCAGTACCCAAGTTCCTTAAAGAATGCTGTATAGGTCTGCTGGATGCGTACCATATGTTTCCGGGGGCACTCTAATGTCCTGAAAGATTGCCTGTCTTTTGTGATCCGATGCCTCGCACTCTGACAGTATGTGGGTTACTGTTTCTGGTCTCTGCTCCACATAATCTGCAGTCCAGATCTCCGTTATATAATCCTATTTTATTCATGTGTTCTCTCACTGGGCATGTGCGGTGAGGAAAAGCTGTGTTGATTTCTTAGCTGATTCCTACCATTTCAAGCTAGTTCTTTAGCCTTTTGTGCATCATCTCAGATATGCATATTTCTCTCACGCATGTGTTGGGGACCCTTGCCCTGATGCGGTCTCCTGGTTCTTACCGGTTTTGTGCCGCAATCCGTAAGGTGCACCTTTGGCACTCAAGTAACTGGTTCTGGCCCGAGCGAATGTCGTGGCTGACCCCTTCGAGCCAGGCCAAACTGTAGTAGATGATACAATTTGATATCTGATGGTTGGTTCTCTTCAAGGTTAGTTTATATTTATAAGGTTGGCGACACATCCTCAACTCTTTAGGTGGTTCGGAGGTCGGGGACGCAGGAAGGGCACTCCACGGAGAAAAGTTGGCAAGACCGGGTAAAATCAGCAGGATGAGTCAATCTAGTGGCGTCTAGAATTTGCGCATTTCATTTTGGCATTGTTTTGGAAGTGATATTTGTTAAAAGATGTAATTCCAAATGTTTTTATTTAAAGTTAAAGAATTTACAACTTAATAATAATTAAAAACTGTTGTGTAAACGGTTGTTCTACTAATCCAATAAACTGTATATCTCCGGCACTGAACAACATGGCCCAAAATGGAAGATGTGACGTCATAACACGTCAAAGCAATATGGCCGGAATGTCGCGACCCTATATAGACCGACTTTGGTTCTCTTTAAGGTTCTAAACGATGCAGAACTTTTTATAAAGAACAACTTCTTTCGTAAAATTAGTATTAAAAAAGTTTTCCATATGACGCCAACTTACTTGAACCACACTGTATACAGAGAGAGCAGTAATTTTCTTTTAGCACTTTAACTTTGCTACACCTTTAGTACTACGGGAATATTCAAAGCAAAGTTTGGCAGACTTTACCAAGTTTTAACTTTTTGTAGTCCGACTAACCAAATACAATAGTTTATTAATATGTAAAAGACTATTGTATTTTTTTAAATACAAATAAACTTTCTGGCGTTTTTTTATAAATAAAAACATCTTGTCTTTGGTTATCTTTATTAAAAATAAATTTAACTTAAATAATTCCTTTTCTTAAAATACATTTATAAATATTAACTAGAGTCTAAAACCCTGTACATTAAGCAGTTTAAGAAGAAACACCCAAAACAAAAATGTATTAGATTAGTTTAAAAAGCCAGTAATCATAGTTACTTACTAGGTACTTTTCCCAATATAAAGTGCCCAAAGTATAAAACACGTTTTTATGCAAGACATTAAATCAGGACTATTAATTAAAATTATTCCAAAATTACCTTATCAGGAATATTCACTTATCCAGGAAAAAATTTTAATACTTAAACCCTCTTGTTAATAATTTTAGTCACGAAGCTGCATAACTTTTTATTTCAGTCACGAACCATTCAATTTTCAACAACACGGTTTTCCAGCTTTTTTTTATTTAAAACAAAAAATGTGTTTATTGTATCAAGGGACTATCAATAAAAATATTTTATATTTTGGTTATATTTTGGTAATATTCTTATAATTTTTAGAAAATACAGTGCCACCAAATAAATTTCTTTTTTTCTTGCTCAGATGATCTAGCAGCATTGATAGGTTTTTTAAATATGTACCCTTGGTTTTTCTTTGCTTTTAATTTAAAATGGCGCTAGCCATAGAGGCTGATAAATTGGCAAAGGAGGGGGCTGGCAGGACAATGGTAGGTCCTGAGCCCTACTGTGGTATTCCATCATGCCAGGTAAGGTCATCCATTAGATCATGAATTATGAGGGAATCACAAGACTGGTGGAGGAGAACACCAGGACAGCGTCAGGCGAAAGTGTTCATCAAGGCTTACTCGCCAGAATTTACAAAAGACCTTTGAATTATAACCGGAAGGCAGTAAGAATAATAGTGGGTCAACTGACAGGTCATTGCAGACTGAATAAACACCTGGAAACTATGGGCCTGGCAGAAGAAAACCTATGTAGGTTCTGCCAGGAGGAGGAAGAAACCGCAGAACACGTATGGTGCTACTGCGAAGCCCTTTGTCGTCTGCGGTATGCAAGACTGGAGTGAAGAAAAACCTAAAGCGGCAAGATATACCAAGGGGCCAGTTTCAAGCTCGTGGAGTCTGATTAAACAGACCGGCTTGGATAGCGTGCTCTAACCTATGGACGGAGGACACACAATAAACCTGAGCAGGTTGCAGTGTTAGAGGATATGCAATCCACCTCCTAATTTAATCTAATCTAATATAGCCATAATTTTCCGTGGATTTTTGAAGTAAAAAAAAGAAAATTAACACGAAAATTGAAGATTAGGAGGATGCGTATTGGATAATTCTTTTAGCAACAACAACTATGATTTTGTTTTATAACAGTTAGTTGAAGAAAATTTGGTGCATCCAATGCAATAAAAATTTAAGGTAAAAAAACATCCTACAGATATTTCAAGTCTGAGATATACCGTGATGCAAAACTGAAAAGTGCTTTGCACGCGAGTAAATGTGAAATAAAACTTTTAGAAGCCGAACCAATCAAACTCAGGTAGCGATCTGCATGACGCGAGTGCATTGTCTTTTCATGCAAATGTGACAGTTTTCCATCATCGTGTATAGCCGAATTTAAAACTGGCTTTTTATTAATAATCATCAGTAAAGTTATAAATGGGATTGATTTTAAAACAGAGTTAGTCGTTGATGTGAAAAAAATTTATCAATTAATGCAAGAGCTGAGCTGTATCATTAACTTGGTGAAAGCTGAAAGAGTGACCATTTACAATAACTAATATAAGTCGCTTACCAAAAAAACTGAATAGATTAGAAAAAATACCGTTGGAAGGCAGTTTGTTAAGGTAATTATTAGGCCAGATCAGATACCTTTTTTGGTGGGGAAGCCAAAGAGAGGTTTTCGAGATTTACTACAGCGCATCAGATTAATATACCGGAGGATTACCTTATACCCGGTTAAGAACTTTTACCAAATATGAGCCCTGTATACAGGGTCGATCGTGAAAAACATAAATATATTCATCAAAAATTTTCGAGCTCGTCAGATTAAGATAGAGTAAGTTAAATACATGCTAAACAGTGTATATTCCACTAATCTGACAATTAAAAAAAAGTAAAGAAAGCGAAGGGATACAAAATGTAAAAATACGCCATTTTGATATTCTCGAACGTTGCTAGTCTTTTTATTAAAAAAAATAATTCAAAGATAACGAAAAATATATAATCCGCTACGATTCGAACGATTTCCAGCCGAAATATTAACAGCATTTTTTGACATATTTAAAAATCTACAAGTATAGCTGGTTTTCCCACCAATAAAAAGGTATACATTATACGAATAACATTTTTCCTTCTTATTATCGAAGCTTTGCATGAACTTGTATACATTCTGGTGCTGTAAAGTGGTAAAAACTTTAATAATAAAGGAAAAAACGTCAATCTTTTCGAAGGCTTTTCTCGGTTATGATAGACATTTAAAAAGACTAGTTCCCAATACAGTTCTATTATAGCTAGAAATTTATTTATTTTTAAAAGCCTTTTAGCACTTACTTTGATTGGATAAAAGACATTAAAAAGATAAATATAGCTTAACCCAAATAATTTTTTAGGCTTTGCGATTTTTTATTGTTTTAATAATTTTAATACAGATTTTTGTTTTCGTCAAAGATACTATTAGCAAAAAGCGCAAATATACAAATTTAAAAATTAAAATCTGGAAAGTCGTATAAAATGTTTTATTGGGGTAAAAATCCTAATACCGTTTTTTACTACCCATAAAAGTTTTAGTTTAAACTAAATATTTAAATGGTTTACGGTGTTTAAACCCATAAACTGGCACAAGAACGTTACTAGTTACTTTTACAGAGGATTTTTATGAAATGTATCTTTTATTAGATGCAATAAAAGTAAACCTTCCTATACAGGGTGTTTCACAACTTATCCGACAAACTTTAATGGATAGATCTACAATAAAAAAATAAAAACGCTTTATACAAACATATTATGTTCTAAGCGTCTTGGTTTTTGAACTACAAGGTGTTAAAATATTTTTATAAATTATTATTTTTTTAATATATAGCTTTTATACCCATTTAGATATTTTTAAAAACATTGGGAGACTCCTCCCATGCACCAAAATACATTTTTTGGCAAACAAGAAAAAAATTACCAGTGTCGTTCATGAGAGGTAAAGTAAATATTTTTAATAAAAAAATGGTACACCACTGAATTTTTTAAAATAAAAGTACTTTTTAAATGCCCATTTACTTTTAAATACATTAAATCTTTTTCCTTTTTTTGGTTATTTTGTATTGATAATATTAAATTCTATAGTAAAAATCAACAATTATTTATTTTTTAAATGGATGGGGATTTGATTATGTCGGGAAATGGTTTCTATAATTTTATAGCCGTGCATCAAATACAAGTCAGGAGAATAAATAATGTATTCCAAAGTGAATAAGAATTTTAAAAAATACGTTTAATTAAAAAAAAGTGGCGTACAATTTTTTTATTAAAAATAATTTACCCTAAATCTCCCATGGGCGACACTGGAAAAAATCTTGTATGCTACAAAATGTCTTCGGGTGCATAGGAGTCGTACCCCAAATTTTTTAAAAATATCTAAATTGGTGTAAGGATTATTATAAAAAGCAATACTTTTTAAAATTTTTAACACCCTGTAGTTCAAAAACTAAGACGTTTAGAACATATGTTTATATACAGTTTTTCTCTTATTTTTTGTTGTAAAAGTAGCCCTTGACGTTTGTTGAATAAGTTGTAAAACAATCTGTATACCTTTTTTTTGTACAATAGAGTACAAAAAACTCCTATCCAGTCAATTTTGTAAATGATGCTTTAGGGATTCTTAAAATATTATATAAAAAAGTTATCTTTAAATGTAGTCACCTAGATAAAATATTTATGTCGATGACGTTTAAATTGCTAACATAAACACTTAATAAGAAAGACATTGTCTTTTATTGCTTTCTAGGGTGTATTTACCGTATTTTACCAAAACATTACCATCTTTTCCTGTATTTGAGCTTAGCTCTTGTATTGAAATTATCATCTTCATGCGCCACTAATTTTATGTTTAACCCTTAACGATAACGGTGGCTTTTGAAGCCAGTTCAATTGCCTAGTCAGGTTATCTAGTAACCAACACTAGATATAGGCCGCGTTCTGCAATTACCTTTCAGATGAGAGGAGATTTTGTTGAAGTCATTTCAGATAAGACGGAACGATCGGCAATTAACGAACGCAAATTAAATATCCAGATGAAAATACATATCCTCGTGTTTTTACTTTGCTGAGATTTAGTTTTTGCTTATTATTAGTGCCAATTACCAAAGCACTTACAGTTGTTATTTTTTGGTTAGATTATTTTAAAAAGTCAGAACTAATTATAAAAATTAAAAAAAAAAAACGAATTAGTAAAATTAGATTGCATTAATCATAATGCAAAGGCAAAACAAATTATTTCCCAATTAGTTAACAAGTATCCAAATCACTATGAAATGGTGCTTACTTCCTTGCACGATAATTTCGTCATATTCGAGAGATTACAGAAAAGGTTCACTAGGTTTATTTCATTCAGGTTTAACTTTCCTTAAGAATCCTATGATTTTTGAAAGTATAGACTGGGATCGGACTCCCTGGCAGAAAGCAGAATAAAAAATTATACTTTTTTTTGTTTAAATTAATGAAAGCATTGATTGCCAAAGCCTTTTAAGTACAATTAATTTTCTTGTTCCGCCAAGAAACACGAGAGAACAGTCTCTTTTTGCTGTAGATTTTCATAGAAGCAACCATGGCAGGTTTCCTCCGATCACAAGAATTCTTATGAATAAAAATAGGGTAGACAAAGAAGTTTCTCCTTATATTTATTTTTTAAAAATGTGATACATCTTGAACTGTGATATATGTGATGTGATAACATTAGATTATTTATTTGTAGTGCAATTTATAACTATCACGTAATTTTTGTACATATTTAATTTAGTTGTAAACCATGTAAATTTGTAAATGGGTTTTGCCCTTAAATAAATAAATATTTCTCTTTTTCTGCAAGAAAAACATTTTTTTAGGGTCAAAGATTTCTACTTTTTGCAAGCTTATTTTTTTCGGGAAAGTGTAAGAACTGTGCAAATCAGTAGGAAATTTGTATCATAAAAACAAAATAAAAGAACTAACTTAACCTCAAAGCAAGATTAATATGTCTCCTCCGTCAAAATACCTCTATCAAATCGAGGACAATCGGATACGTCTAGATGTACTAAACAAACGATAAAGATTTCCTCGCTCCCCTCTGGATTTAAATAAAGAACGGTTTTCGCAGCGGTCAGATCAATCCGAGGTAATTGCAGAACGCGCCTATGACATTTTAAAGAAGGATAAAACACATATGTAATTGTGTGTGTGTAATGTAAAGTTGGGGTGGAAATTCTAGTTTTATTGCTATTGCTTTATAAACTAGTTTATCTGATTTGCTTTGTAATAAGGATAAACGTAAAGATAAAATCAGTTTGTTCTCTGTTACGCAAACTTTACTTATTGATATACATACATATACGAACAAAAGTAATAACTTTCATAGAGTTAAATTTGTTTTAAACAGTATTGGTATTTGTTTACAAACCAGACGCATCGCCGATTTTAAAGAGATTTGATATACGGGGCGCTGATCACCAATTTGAATTGTTTTTTGGACACGTTTCTTTCTCGAGATGTTTATTATCAATTTTTAATAGAAAACTCAAAATCTTAAGTTTTTACTTGTAAAACCACTACTGCTAAATTTATTTCCGGAAATTTTTTAAAGGCCATAAAATTATCCTGAGCCGCAGGCGGTAAGAAAATTACACGCCAAGTTTGTGTTAAATAATATTCTTTTAAATTAATATTTGTAACTTTGACACGAGCTTTGAAATTTTACTATAAAATAAATATTTTCCATTTTACCAATTATAGTTGCAAATATATGTAATTTTGGAGCTCTTCATTGTTTATTCTTTTATATTATATATACCTTATATAACTACAGTTAGTAAAAATAGTTTATTTTAAATTTTTTAGACCCATACCTTGCTTTCATTTGCTCTTCACTTATATCTAGTGCTTCAGTCTTATGATATTATTTTACTAACTGTAGTTGTATAAAATTGTCATTTAGGGTCATAAAACCTTACATTAGTTTATCTGAAATACTACAACTGGTACAAAATAACATTTTCTTTAATCATGTATGTGAATGACAGACAAGACGTTAAAACAAATTTAATGATTATGTCAAAAAATTTCCACTATAATTCGCTCCAGGGTACCCCAGGCAGAAGAATTTTTTTGATAAATACTTGTGTTGTCATGGTAATGCAACCAAAACTACACATTTTATTGGTCAAAAAACAGTGGTGTGGAATTTTCCATAAAATTGCAAAGCTTCACCTTCAATCATTTGGCGGCGCCATGGCTACTGCGATTGACAGTGAAACCAAACAATTTTAGGGAAGAAAAAAAAGGGGTAAAATAAATAGAAAAATGGGTTTTAAAGAAGGTGCAAATCAAATATTAAGTACCAATTTAGCCTTAAGTTAGGATTTGTTGAAAAAAGAAGGGGGAATTTAATGAAAATGAGGTAAACTTGTTTTTCAAATTTGATGATCAATATCTGGAAAATGAAACGTGTCCGACTAAAAATTCTTACAGATTCGTAATCAGCGCCCCAAAAAAAACCCTTGTACCAAATTTTATTACAATCGGCGATGCGTCCGGTTTGTAAACAATTATTACCTCAGTATTTATTAGGTGATCATATAGGTTTTTCAAAAAAATAAAATACCAAAAACCACTGCTTTCACAGTCGCAAACTGGTATTTTTCATTTAATAAACAAATTGGTTATCTGGTTAGGTCGCGAACTAAAAATAATGTTTACATTTCCGACCTTTTAGAAGCTTAAAAGTAGGGTAGGGCGGGGCTAGTTGAGCAATTTTTCACTTCATCAGCTTTAGCTCCTCAAAAATAAGTCTGAGGGGCTTATAATGCATACTGATGGATTAGCAATTTATTCCTTAGCAATAGTGTCCATATTAATTTCTTTCTAATAAGTCGAATTTAGGAGCTACATCTATTTTATTGTAGATAGTCAAGTATGCCCAACGTACCCCATAGGTGAGGTAAGTTGAGCAAGGGTATGGGGCTAGTGGAGCACTTAGAAAGTATAGTCAAATCATGGCTTGAATGTTAGATACGTTTACAAAACAAATACATTTTGACACATACTTCTTATATTTATAATCTTATAGAGTCAAAACAACAAATAGTATTAATAAAATAGCAACGTGCCTAGCTTTTTTTTATCTTTGGACAAACCACGAAGGCTAAAAGCCTAAATACTAACGTACCGTGGGTGTCTTAGCTTAGCTTAACTATTGAATTTAATATCTACCAAGATATGCCTTACAAATATTTTAAATAATTTAGTTTGTAAATTTTATTAAAATTTTTAAAATTCTAACTGTGTTCTATATTTTTATTTAAAAATGTTTTTGTTAGAAAATTTTATTTAAAAATTTTAAAATGCCATTAACTCATTTAAAACTTTTTTAGCAGTTTTATTTTGCTTCTCTTGTAATGCCTTCTGTATTTGTAAAAATTGCAGCTTTTCTCTATCTTCTGTTTAATTCGGCTCCTTGGACCAGCCTTTGGGTATGGTCAAAATTTATAAGTTAGATAGGTCAGCTCGTTTTCTTTGTTGCTTGTATAAAGTTCGAGTTGCAGCTTCTTCTAAATCTTAAGGAGACTCTAGTAGTCTTACTGTTATAAGTCCGTATACTAAAAAATAAAAAAAAATAAAACATTTTATACTTTAAACCGTGGGGTTAGTTGGGCAACTGTAGCTCAACTAACCCCAACCTGAAATTTTAAAGGGAAAGTGAATTTATTAAAAAACCTGTAAGAATTTTATCCAAAATCTTAACACATATTAAAACTGCAATAAATTTACTTAAGATTAACACTTACCTGATTGAGAACGGAATACATTTAACTATCACAGATAAAATTTTCCGGCTTGTAATTATTTAAGTAACTTTTTAATCACAAAATAAACAATGCGCACGGATACTTTTCTCGATTGCCGCGTCACCACTAGTGGTCACACAATGTGTTCCCCTCGCGCAACCCCTTCTTTACGCTATTTGATGCTTTCGCGTGCGGTCGATAGTTTTTGAGATATTTCGATTGCTCAACTTACCTCTATGCTCAACTAGCCCCGCCCTACCCTACCACATTTTTGACTTCTTTTATCCAACATTCGTGAGCCAAAAGCAAAAGAAAATAAATATAAGTCCGAAACTCGTCTTTTAATATTAATAATAAAGCATTGTCTACCACATTTAAAAATGCTAGCGTTTTATCAAAAAAATAACCTTTAAACACGTTCTATTGTGCGTAGAAACTCCATTTTCCATTTATATAGGACTAACAGAGAAAGGATAATACTTTTATTATTGTTCTACGGTTTTTAGCCGAGCCGACGTGACTAACATAAAAAAGATAAAAAACCAAAATAAAAATCTGTTTTTAACTAAAAATATTTTATCGGATTGAACAAAATTATCGTGTAAAAAAAAATAACCCAATATTTTTAAAATTTAAACAAAATAAAGAAGATACTTTTTAAAAATAGAAGAGAGTTTTTGTCTTACATGCATATTTATTTTTGAAGTGTTCAAATTACTTTATTTTGTGACCGGAACAATTTAAAAAAATAAGGTTAAGAAAATAAAATTAATGTGTAAATACTGTATTCAAAGTCTAATTAACAGATAAAAATTTAAAGATGGCCTCTGGCTGCCATCTCGGAAAAAAATATATGGAAAAAGGGAACTTGTGGCACAATATTTTAAAGCTTTTTGATAAAGACTTTATAACCCCAAAAATATAAAGTCAAAACCTTTACCTACAACAAAATAATGGTACTTTAATAATATATGAATACCTAAAATATGGCAATTCAAATCGGGTATTCGGGTAATTATTAAAGGACCACGATTTTGTAGTAGATATAAGTACCGACTTTTTATTTTAGGGTAATAAAGTACTTGGTCCTTTGCGAAAAACATAAGTAGGAATTTCTGTACCAGTTCTTTCCCACCACTAACTTTGGAAGATGAAATTATTTCTACCGCTAAGGGAAAGGCAGAACTATTAGCTTAACAATTTGCTGCCAATTCAACCATTGATCCTCCGGTAAATCATCCAATTTCAGCGGTTATCCCGGTTCCTAATAAAATGCCCGATATTATTTTTAAGGTAAAACACATTAAGAGTATCCTTTCTTCCCTTAACACCAAGAAATCGTCTGGGCTGGATGGCATACCAGCGGTCGTTTTAAAAAATGTGCTCCAGAACTTGCACCAATCTTAAATCGGCTCTTTCGAATTTCTTACGACACAGGTATCTTTCCGGAGAGCTGAAAAGCTGCACGTGTTCAACCTATTCCCAAGAAAGGATCTAATCTCTTTCATCTAACTATAGACCAATTTCAATTCTCTCAGTTCTTTGTAAAGTAATGGAAACATTCATTAATTTACAAATTCTTAAGTATTTGGAAAAACACAAAATTTTGCACGACAGGCAGTATGGATTTCGCCACAAAAGATCTACAGCAGATCTTCTTTCCTTCGTATCACACTGCTGGAGTAAGTCTCTTTGAGTTTCTAGGTGAGTCCCAGATCGTTGCTCTTGATATATCCAAAGCTTTTGACCAGGTCTGGCATGCCGCACTTCTTAATAAATATATAAAAATAATGGATTGGGGCGCCAAAAATCTCGTCCACTTCAATGCATCCAAAACACAATCATGTTCCTTGTCTCGAAAAGAGTCACCAAATACTCATCCTCTACTTATGAGCGGCCAAGTTTTACAGAGCAAAGACACCTTCAATCTTGTGGGCGTCACCTTTGAAAGTAACCCTAATGGCATAAACACATTGTATCTATAGCCACGGCAACTTCAAAAAGCTTGGATTTCTCTTTCGAGCCAAAAGTATTTTTCCCGTCTAATTTATACACTTTATATGTGTCCCAAATCCGACGTCCCTTGGAGTATTGTTCTCATATCTGGGGCATGGCTTCCCCCACAACCCTAAGCATTCTGGATTCTATTCAAAGAAGAGCTATTCGTCTTATTAATGATCATTCACTTACAGAAAGGCTTCCCTCTCTTGCCCATCGGCGGGCTGTGGGGGATCTATCGCTTTTATAGGTACTTCCATGGCTTCTGCTCTGAAGAATTGTCCAGTATAGTTCCTTCACTCACGGTTCCCAACAGAGAAACTCGTGGTTCCGCGCGTATGCATCACTATACGGTCCAACTGGACAGGCCCCGAACTTCTCACTTTGTTCGTTCTTTTATCCCTAGAGTTTCTAGATTGTGGAACCTGCTGCCCGCGGAGGTCTTTCCTTCCCCCAAATCTTCAAGTATTTAAGTCACGTGTCAACAAACTCCCTCTTACCTCGCTTAAGATACCCACGGTACGTTAGCGTTTAGGCTTTTAGTCTTCGTGGTTTGTCCAAAGATAAAAAAAACTTATTAAAGTTTAAAATAATGGACCAGAAAACTCCGCTTTCCATTTAGTTTTTTTCTTAAGATGACTTCAGTAGCCATCTTGAATTTTTTATCTGTTAAGTTCACTCCTAAATATAGTATTTACGCATCATTTTTTTATTTTTTATAGTTTTTATTTTTTAAATGAATCCGTTAAAAATAACAGCAATCACATAATGTCTGATTTTTAAATTAAATTAAAATATGTATAACAAAAATAATGTAAATTTGCTTTACTTTGATTTATTCAACAATTTAAAATATACTAGGTGATATACATTTTTCCTTTAAAATTTCTTAATCTTTTGTTTTTTTATACAGTGTATTCGAAACATACGCGTCATGATTTGGATAGGCTATTTTCCACGAAAAATTAACGCTATAAACGTCTATACATTTTTTTCAAAAACTCAAAATTAACGGAGATACAGGATGTTGAAAAATAAATGTTTTTATTATTTTTTAAATAATTTTGTACTTATTTTGCCACATTTTGCATACATATCACTAATGATTCTTTGTATTCACTCTATTAATTTGACGCCCTTAGTCAATGCCAAAGAGGCTAAACTGTCCTTCCCTTTAGAAAAATGATTTACAACTTTTTCAGTTGTTTTAATTCTTTTATAATATTGAATATAAAATTAATAAAGAGCATTAAAATATCTTTTGAAAAGGTCTTCTGGTTGAATTAACCTACAATAAACGGTTTCCGAGAAAAACAACTTTAAACATTTACGTACGTTTAATTAAGCAAGCCTCAAGAAATAAATGACCAATTTAATAAATTGGGCGAAAATTAGTTCCCTAGAAAAAGTTATTAAAAAATTATATTGTTCTTTCTTTAATGTTCTGTATCTCCGTTTATTTTCAGGTTTCGGAAAAAATTGTATAGGAGTTTGTTGCAATAATTTTTCGTGCTGAATCGCTCAAATTCTGACGCGTAATTTTCGGACACCCTATATATGATACGTGTCTAACATAATACATTTTATTCAATAACGTTTTTATTTTTATAAAATAAATGGCACATTTAAAGTATTTTTCTTTTTGTCAGTTCTCTGTATTTTTTTTAGAATTTTTCCATTGAAAACAAATGGCGCACGATTTAAAAAAGGAAATTGAAAATGTTGCATCTACGTATTCATGTTGTATGTAAAATCTGTCAGATGCCGAAAAATATGTTTTTCAAGTTTGAAATATGATTCGAGGTTTTACTGAATATGTAGTGAAATATTTGATAATAAATGAAACTTCTGCTTTAGTTGTGTCAAAAGTGCATAACATTGAAAATATTTATTAACCAGTTAATATAGTCTTCACCGTAAATCTAATTTAAGTGAAGCAATATTAATTTTATAATATATGCTATGTATTAAAAAAATGTACAGAATTTTATTAAAAATATATAAACTGGTCTTTTAAATTCCTAATTTTAAAATTACAAAAGCAAAAACAAATAAAGAAACAGTTTTACGACCAATGGTAAAACTTTTTCTGTAATTTTATTAAGTTACGATGAGATTGTTAAGTTTTCCTTCTCTACACACACAACCACCAGGGACGCGATTAGGGGGTTGGAGGGAGCTTAGCCCTCCCAAGATTCCGATTAGCCCCCATCACCCAAAATTATTATACGGGTTTCAACAAATCTATTAGACAATCCATAACTTCCAAAGTATTAAAAATATTACATTGAGTCTTGATATAAGTAAATTGTATAAAAAAAGGAAAGTTTTTGCATATTTCTTACTTTTTAGTTAATTCTAGTTTACCTGAAAATGACTCCAATTTTGAATTTTTGAATGGAACACCTAATATACAGGGTGTTATGGAAATACTTTAATATATTGAAATGGGTGACTCCTGGGACAGTGTAGAGACACACTGAGTACTTTTTTTGTTTAATTCAAACTTTTTTACAATTTGTAAAAATACCTTCTTTTCACCTATCTGCTACGTCCCTGGTTACGTAAATACTATAAACACAGACAGCAGACCTATTTGTTTGCGATGTTGCCAAACGTCCTATTTTATACCCAATAAACGATATAAATACATAATAGAATAAAAAGGTAAAATGTTATTATATTCTATTTTTTATAAATTTACTTTAAAAAATTATTAAAAGCCTTATATCAAAATAAATTGTAACAAAAAATATTTAAATAAAGGTCGATTTACCTTCAATACGGAATATGTTCTAAATGCCCTCCGTTTGATTCCAAACATGCATTTATTTTCCGCTGCATACTGTTTCTCACACGCGCAAAAATGTTTTCATTGTTTCTTATTTGCTGAGCCGCTAGTTCCACACGATTTCGCAACTGTTCTAAACTGTTAATGGGTTCACTATAAACACTCTCTTTCATAGTTCCCCGGCTTGCCGAGCATTTTGCCTAGCTTCCCCATAACACAAAAACCATGTCAGTCAACTCGATTGAATTTCGTTGCATTTTACGTAAATTAAAACAAGATGCAAAACTTAATAAACGCACAATTTGGTAAATTCTTCGCAATATTATTTAAAACGCAAACCAGGGCAAGCGAATTTCGTCTTTCTGTAACCTTGCATAATAAGGAAGCCTTCTTATTGGTCAGTTAAATCATGCCGGCTTCCTTGACAACAACAATGCGAATTTGCGATGTTCAGCTGTACAATTGTACTACATCTAGTACATTTAGTATATTTAGTTTTTTTATGTTTATGGCAGTCCATGTTAGTAGCACAAAAGCTAAGTACTAAGTACCGTGGGTGCCAGGTTTTTAGATGTTAAACCCATTTAACGACTGAATAATGTTATCCAGAGGGCACCACCATTTTATCGTAGATTTCAAAGCACACAATAGAGGACAATAATATACCGGCATAAAAAAGTTAACCAATTTTTATTATCTACTTATGAGCGGCGTAGGCGTTACATTAAATAATAACCTTAAATAACATTTAGAGCTACAACAGCTTTTAGAAGGCTAGGATTTTTCTTGGCTGGAAAGTACTTTTATTTTCACGAGTACACTCTTTACACTTTCACCATAAACTTCCCTTCTCTTCCGTACCAATGAGATGTACAGTAATATAGCAACACAAAGTAATTGTTTCATGCATTTTGTAACCGTACATCTGAAGAAAATGTCCACTTCGACTCCTTTATCCCTAAGGTATGTTAAATATGCCGTCTACTTTTTATACCCACGGTAATAAGTTCCTAGACATCAAGCTTTTATGAATTATCAAAAGAAAAAAACAAACCCTGCATTTTGTAGTAAAAAATTTTGATTAAAAAAACCTAATTAAATTGAAAGCACCTGGTTTAACCAAAAGAATTCGCTGTAAGTATCATTTTATCGCCCATAACCAGAACAACATGAGACAAAGAAAAAGGTTTAAAAGAATTGAACTTACAAGTTTCAGTAAATTGATAAACCCAGTTACGTGCCAACTGCAAAAATGTTAGAATAAATTGCAATAAATTTCTTGCAAAAAACTTCTAAACTGTAAAAACACCTGTGTTTGTGGCGCTGATCACGGATCTGAAAAAATTTTTAGTCGGAAACATTTGTTTCCGAGATATCCATCATTAAAGTTGGCATTTGAACTAACCTCATTTTCACGTTATTCCCCCTTCTTTTGGCATACAATTCTTGATTTTAAGTTAAGAGTGGTACACAATATTTGATTTTCACCTTTTAAAACCTTCTACATATTTTACACTTTTTTGAATTAAATTGCATAGCTTCGCTTTCAATCGTTTTTAATCGTAGCAGAATATGGTGGAGGCGGTGGAGCAGTGAATGCACGGTTGCAACGTTTTTAAAGGGACCCTTCCCAATTTATTTGATAAAAGGTGTAAAAACATGGAAACACTGGGTTTTAAAAGGTGAAAATCAAATATTGTGGGCCACTTCAGCTTTAAATCAAGAATTGTGTGCAAAAAGAGGGGGAATAATAGTGAAAATAAGGTTAGTTTAAATGCCAACTTTGATGATGATTATCTCTGAAACCAAACATTTTCGACTAAAATTTCGTTCAGATTCGTGATCAGCGCCTCAAAAACCCAACATACCAAATTTGGTTAAAATCGGAGTTGCGGACACTTTCTGTACAATTACCGTAGTTTTTTGTACATTTGTCTCATAGGGAATAATCTTTTGTACTCTTTTCTCGTGTGAACCAAGATCGTTTGACTAGGTAAGGTTGCCTCGTAAGCCTTGCAACATGGCGGACCATACGTCACATATGTATTTTGCTCATTATTTAATGAAGTTTTTAACAGTGTAGTTTGTGTTTTTGTCAATATTAAAAAAATACTTTTAAATACTGTTAATTCCAGTTGTTACCGTAACTTCTTTATTTCCTATTAATAAATTATTTAACAATGATTATTCTTTGTTTGCTATGTTGGCGCCAAGAAACCAGCAGTGCGGTACATATGTGACGTAATGAGGCAACCTTACCTAGTCAAACGATCTTGTGTGAACCAACTGTCGTCTGTCAACTCTTAATTTTGATGAAAGAAAAGCGAAATGTAACAAAAACTTTATTTAAAAACGCAGTAAAATGTGTTTTAATAGTGTTTTGCAATAAAAATACCGTTTTGTGTATTTTAATTCAATTCTTTGTGCGCATACGTGTCGCGTCGCAGTGTTTAAAAAGTTTGTAAAGTAATTAACCACCTAAAAAGTGTACTTGATTTGTGGAAAAAGTAATCTTTACATTCATTATACGCTGGAACAACCTAGTAGCGTAATAAAGGATAATTTGTTGTAATCATGTAAGTTTTTCGTTTGATCGAATTGAAACAGCAAAACCCATAGATAAACTGGTAAAGAACAAAATAAATTTGGCAACTTTTCTCAAGCTTGTTGACGTAACCACGTGTTATAACTGCTTTCAGCTGTTTTTGACAGCGACAGAAGGTAAACATATGTATTTAAAGGGATTTAAAGAGCTGGTCAGTAGCGGGTTTGCTTTTTAATCGTAAAATTTTGGGGTTCATTATCACTGTTATTTATGGTGGTCCGCCATTTTTAATAATTTTTATTCAATTCATTTTTACACAAGGATTTTGGGGTTTAAATATATTAAAGTATTTCCATAACACCCTGTATATACCATTTTTAGATTCCCGAGGCAATTCCAAATATTAATTTGACATTTTTAAGAGTTTTTACGCCTACTTGATTTTTTGAAAGCGATTTTAATATTCCATCTAAGATAATTCTTTATTTATGACTTTACTTTTAATCCAATGGTAAATAAATTGGTATCGTTAGATTTGTCAAAAAATCCTTCATTAAAAAAGTGCTTGTCTAAAAATGGTTGCCATTTGAAAATTATAGGTAAACACGAAAATGACAATTTGCCAAATTGTTTTATTCTTATCTTTTATATTAGTCACTAAAACTTTGCAATTGTGTTTTTCTAACATCACCTAGGGTCACTAGATTAATTTGCGTTCATTCATGGCCACCTAGATGCAATATTGAAAATGGCTCTAAAAAATCAAGTAGAATTAAAAACTTCTTAAAATGTCACATTTGACTTAAAATTGTGTCAGCAATTAAAAAACAATAAAATATACAGGGTCTTCTATTTATAAAACCAAAATCCGGTTAAACCGGAAGTGACTAAAAGTGAAAAATAAGCGAAAACTCATTTTTTCTCATACCTATACCAGCTCTCATTTTAAAATGTGTGATACTTTAGAAGTTATGGCTTATCTAATAAATTCGTTGACACTTGGTATACATGTATACTCTATAAACTGGGACTTGAGCCCCCAAAAACAAGCGGTAGTTGCGCCACTGACAACAACTTCACAAAATAAAAAAGGATCGGATACTTTTTAATACAACTGTGAGATCCATGTATAATTTAAAAAATAATGTAATAAAAAACCAAGATACAGTTTCGAAACAAATGTATTTCTAAACGTCGCTCATCAACTAAAGAAGTTCCGACACAAAAAAACAAGATAAACTTAGAAAAGTCCTTTAAACTTTCGCTTGCATCGCGTTGTTTCTTGTTCCCGGAAGCGCTTTGTCTAGTATGGTAAAATCCTTCTGATGTTTTATTTCTTCTGAAATGAACTGATACTGTTTAAACAAAACTGAATTTGATGATAGAAGTTTTCTTCGAGAACTGATGTTTTTATAGTTAGAAAACTTTGTAAAATTTAATTTAAATTTGATATGAAATAGTTTCCAGCATAAAATTTAGTTATCGTCTAATTTTAATGCAGTTCAATTCTTACTTTTATTTTCAATATTTTTTCATTTGAAATAAGAAGGGGTTATTTGGCTTAAGTAATAGTATGCCAGGGTAAATAAAAATAATTTTTATTTATATAATTTTTTAAATTGTAAACCCCCTATGCAATATTAAATTGGAAACTTTTTTATTATTAATTTTACAAAAAAAGTTATAAAAAGTCCTGCGTGATGAGAAAATACATTTCCACAGAAATATTTGAAGGTTGAATGTACAGGATGGCTTAAAATGATTTGTTTCCAAATTAAAATAAGGGATATTTTCTAACTACGGTACCAAACTTTAAAGGGTGATTTCTTATGTTATTTTATGAAGAAAAGTTCCTATAAACATATGTTCGGAATTGCTTCGTTTCTGAGATACAGGGCGTTATATATTTTTTAAAAGTTTGTTTTGTTTTTAAATATAAATACAAAGTCAAATACAAAAAAATGTACTCCACTAAAAAGTTGTATTTTTAGTTGCTTTACAGGAAAAAATATAAAAACTGCATAAGCAGCGGCTGTTGTGCCCACTGTACGCCACTGGCTTTTATGCAGTTTTTATATTTTCCTTTAAAGCAACTAAAAATACAACTTTTAGTAAAGTACATTTTTTTTGTATTTGCCTTCGTATATAGATACAAAACAGAACTTTAAAAAATATTTAACGCCCTGTATTTCAGAAACGAGCTACTTCGGACATATGTTTATAGGAACTTTTCTTCATAAAATGACATAAGAAATTACCATTTATAGTTTGGTACCGTAGTTAGAAAATAAACCTTATTTTAATTTGGAAACAAGTCATTTTTAAGCCACCCAGTACATCCAACCTTCAAGTATTTTTGTGGAAATGTATTTTCTCATTAAGCAGGACTTTTGAAAAGATACTTTTTTCGTAAAATTAATAATGTATATAATAAAAACGTTTAGCCTGAATATTATTTTAGGTATTTGGGTAATTTTTAAAGTACTGCCTTTTTTACTAGGTAAAGATATTGAATTTATTTTAAGGGTTATAAAGATACTCGTCAGCAGTTTTAAAATGGGTATCACTCGACCCCCCTTCTTATTCAAGAATTTTGGGGTGGTGGCCCTGGTTAAGCGGTTGAAGGGGCATCGTCCATTTTTTGTACAAAAACGTTCCCCCTCAATAAATATATTGACGTTTTTCGGCAATTTTCATAAATCTGTCTCTCTTTGCGGATAATTTTACTGGTAAGTTTTTAAATGAACACCCTGTATATATTTTACTTTTATTCTTATAATCTATTTACTTTTATTATTAAACCTATATAATTAAATACACAATAGTACTTTTTTGATCAATTTATTGCCTAAACGTTGAAATTAAACGTATTGTAACTCTAAAACAGATGACATTTTAAATAGTATTTTTCATAAGAAGTTGGCGCCGTCAGGCAGGTGAGAGCAATCCATAAGTAAAAAAATATTTTGTGCATGTGTTGCATACGATATTTTTCTACGACCGTATAAATTTTTTAATTTGATACCTTTTTTATTATTTACTTTAATTTTAATTTTCGTGGGATGTGCCATTATATTTCAAGAATAAATCATGATCTCATTTTTTTAGGACATACCAGCAGTGTAATTCACAATGTGTTTAACTCCGTATAGTCCATATCATCATTAGAAAACTGTTCAACTCCTTTTAGTTGTATCAGATGTCAAGATTTAATAAATTTACCTTTGCAATTAATTTTTTAATAATTTTACCTTTATATTTAATTATTTTTTTATTATAGGCTACCACACATCAGTGTAAAATTCGGCTTTTGAATATGCCCCTGTAAAATTTCCCAAAATGGAGTTACGCACTTTTCGAATTACAATGACGATAATTATCCTTTTTATAGCTATTATGCCGGGTGTCAACAAATCTATTAGACTAGCCATAACTTCTATATATTTAAGAATATTAAGAAAACTGTATGTAGCTTACTTTTGTAGAAATATTACCAAAACAGTATAAATTTGATTCTAATTTTTAAATCATTCAAATTCATTATTACTATTTATTTTAAATATTTTTATTAAATTTTTTTGCAAACTGTTATATTTTTAATTAACACATGAACTAAAAGAAATAATGGCAAAATTAAAGGTAGCCTGACCTTTAGTTTAGTTGATGTCGAGTTTATCATTACATTCCATCAAAGACAATTGTAGTTTCACTATAGACACACAAGAATAATGCTAAATTTTTGGTCATCAGCTTGGACGCTCGCTTCGTGGAATTTATGAAGCGGGTATCCATCGAGTACAACGTAAACAGTGCCTATAATTTTGCCGCTTCATAAATTCAGCCAAGCCAGCGTCCAAACTGATGACTAAACATTTTAGCATTGTTCTATAGTCTATGGTAAAACTACAATTGTCTTTGATTCCATTTAATAAATTGTAGTTGGCACAAAAAAAAACTCTTATATTCAAAGTAAGAAAAAAGGATCGGACCGTTGAATAATAGTATATTATATACCTAGGGTGAGAAGTGAGCTATTATTTACCGAGCATTATTAGATCTGAGGCGCGTAGCGTGAAGGGATATAAATATTGAACAATTGACAGAAATAATAAAGGGATTAAGCGGTCAAAGCAAAATGTCACCAGTGTTAAAATTTTATACATTAAATAAAAATTTAAAAAAATCGTCGCACCCTGTATAATTCCGACTTACTGAACAGCCGTTTACCTCTGAAAAGAAGCTTTATAATGAGGTTATTTAGTAGCCCAAATATCATTGGTACTGTGGCAACATTTCAAAAGTTATGATTGATTTTTTAACTTTGAAGGTCAATATCTGCCTAACGAAGCGCGATAGAACTTTTTATTATATAAAATACTAACATTATTTTGGCTCGATCTATCAGCCTTAATATTTTTGACCCTATCTTTTCGAACACCCTGTTTATATTGACCTCGTAACTTTTTTTATTCCAAATGCCAAAAGAAAAGCCTCGGTCATAAAAAAGTTTTAGGTAATTCAGAAAATATTACCCTGTTTTTATCTTGACATATCTATTCGTAAAGGGCGAACACCCACCTTTCGGGGTTAAAAGTTGCAATAAAAGTAAAGCCCGGAATTCGTCAACCAGTGAAGTTGCTTTAAAGGTTTCTCAACGAGAAAATGCCCATCATTATACATAAAATTAGGAAATAAAATTGTTCTTATAAAAGTCATTGTCTATATTGGGTTTACTCTACTATAGTTTTAAACTTTAGGAAGTTTAAAAATGGATTTTTGTATAGGCACTGGCTAAACGACCGCCGGCGGCATTGCTCAATTATAAGATATAATTTACGTATATGAAAACTGTCAAAGTTTAAGTTAATTTATTACCGCTGGTTTTTCAAGTGTCAATATCTCGAAAACCAATTATTTTTTACCGAGAGCATTTTATGTTTTTGTGGAGGCTTATGGGTTGTTCCATTAGCCCTTTCAATATTGTCGTTGACCTTGCGGTCATTCTTTATATGTATACAGGGTTATTCACGGTGAGTGTCGTATTAAAAGATCTCGGAAACTACTAAGAATATATTTTTAAATGTTGGCGCTAAGTTTAAGTAATATTGATCTTTATATGGCAAATATATATTCTCTTTCTGGTCCTTCCTGTAATACCGAAAGTGCGTATCAACTTGCTTGAAATAAAATGGAACACATTATATATTATTAATATTCGGATTCTGCACAAGATTTTAAGTATATTTTGTGTATCATGTCCTATACCTAAGTGTAAGCGTTTTGGACATAATTAAATTAATTTGTCAAAAACTGACGTTTGCTGACCCAAAAATAATTATTAATCTTTCCTATAAAAAATCCATTATTATTTAATTTGGTATAAAATTCTTGTTTAGCAGGACTCAATTTTACAGAGTTTTTATAAAAGTTTAAAAAATGGTAATACAGGGTGTTTAAAAACTATGATTAAAAATGAAATTGGGAAAACTGCCGAAAAGTCAATTTTTTAAATGGAAACCTCCAAATTTTATATTTTTATCTTATTTAGCATTAAAAATAGGGGTAAGTTTGTGAAAAGTTGCCTATTCCTAAAAGTTTTAGTTTTGGAGATATTGAAAGATAGATATATGGAGATTTATTTTATCGGTAGATGCCTCCGTCCGGTGGCTATACCTATAAAAACTATGATTAAAAATAAAATTGGGAAAACTGCCAAAAGTCAATTTTTTTAAATGGAAACCTCCAAATTTTATATTTTTATCCTATTTAGCATTATAAATAGGGGTAAGTTTGTAAAAAGTTGCCTATTCCTAAAAGTTTTAGTTTTGGAAATATTGATAGATATTTAAATATGGAGATTTATTTTATCGGTAGATGCCTCCGTCCGGTGGCTATACTTATAAAAACTAATTAAAACTAAACCTTATTTACTAACTTTAATAATTATTCAGTTTGCTGTGCCGTAAGCGATTATTTTTTTCTTCTGGTTTTCTTGTTAAATACTATATCTTTTATTGATACATAAACAAAAAGGAAAAAGAGAGACACGTGGAAAGATTTTGTCGAAGCTCTGCAGAAGTCTTGTAGATCATAGTTAAGGAGATATAAAATTACCGTTTTCCATAAGGAAAAGAGGTAAACCAAGAGGTTAAGGTAAAACCATAATTGAATGTGGTGCAAAAAGAAAAAAAAACAATAAATATAATGAATAAAAGTATATTTTATTACACGATTTTATGTATGTAGTTTTATATTCTTTACGATATTACTTACTTACTTACTTACTTACCCCCTTAGTTTTTTTCTTTTTATATTGTATATCAAATAGAAATATTGTTTTGTTGAATTGATTCTTTAATATCCGTATTTTTATCAAAACTGTATTATTATTTTTACGAAAAAAATCGTACTTTTGTCGTACTCTGCTTTTCTTAAAAGATAATATAATTTTGACAAAAATTACGAATATTACAGAATCTAACCAACAAAACAATGTTTTTTTTTTAATGATCTTAAATAAAAAACTTAAGAAATAAATACCATATAGAAAATAAAACTACCTACATACATAACATGGTGTAATAAAATAAACTTTTTGTACAACCGGGCGTGAAATACGATTTTACGCCCATATTTGAGGGCGTAAAATTGCAGTTTTACGCCCTAGAGACAAAAAGTATCAAAAACGCCACGGATTTATAAATGAGGGCGTAAATTAGCACTTTTAGGCCCTTGGGCAAAAAAAGTATTGAAAATCCCCTCATTTATAAATTTATAAAACAATAATGAATATGAAATAATGCCCCATTTTTTTTTTTTTTTGTTTTTGGCAAAACAACAATTTATTTAATGAAACATATGTTAAAAGTATACTGATTACAATTTAAACATTAAAAAGTGGGAAATTTTCAATTTTCTCCTAACTACAAAGAATGCTTGTATATTAATTTCAGTCGACAAAAATATTGTTTGCACCTCTGACGTAAAGCAGTTTTACGCCACACAACTTTCAGCCGCGGGCGTAAAAGTGCTATTTTACGCCCTTGGTACAAAGATAACTATTAGTTTATCATATTTTTTTTCTTTCTTTTTGCACTTTATGGCATTACTACGACCTTTTGGTCTACCTCTTTTCTTATGGCCAATGATAATTTAATATCCCCTATATTATAATCTGTAAGACTTATACTAGGGCATTTTTTTGTCTTGTACTCTTATCAACAATCTTCCTAACCTATTATTCGGCGATTTTTATTAGTTTTTATAAGAATAGTCGTCGTACGGCGGCATCTACCGATAAAATAAGGAAAAGCCGCCGATAATAACAAATTAATTTAAACTTTCGGCGGCTTTTATCTACGTAAATATTTTTTATTTTATAATCGAGCAATGCCGCCGGCGTTTGTTTACCGGGTGCCATTTTTAAATAAAAAAGCATAAAGTAAAAATAATTTGGGATGCAAAAAAATCTTTAAATGCCCCATTTGTACATGTTCAGCCACTTTTAAAGGTTCACAGACAATTAAGGCTACAACAAAACGGGACCGATCCGTCACCGTATCGGAAATGTTTACATAACGGCATTCTATGTCTAGTTTGTACGTTTCAGTGTTCTACAAGCATTTGACCATGTTCTTTGGATACTTTGCCTCTTAACCATTTGAGTTGGCTGAACGTGTGATAATTCATATAAACCATTTTAAAAACCTAACAACTATTTTGAAATTGGTTGCTAATAAATGATTACAAAATAAATTAAATATTATAGACCAATAAAAGCGAAAAGAAAAATATTTTAAAGAATTTCCACCTTATTTACATATTACATATTTCATGAAGGCTTTATTTTATGTGTTAAGCGGTTTGAAAATTCCAAAGTTTTTAAATAAAATATTGTGTTAGCTTTCATTTCCCTCTAGGGTCTTGGTGGCGTACAACACGTATGTTTATTACTTTCTACCCAAGAAAAACAAGGGAAAAGAGGTTTCACATTGTGTTTTATAAGTTTTGTACATAGTATTTATTTCAAAGGTTTAATTCGTTTAAAAAATGTTTTATAGAAAAAAAAGGTATTTTTCTGCATAAACAACCGCCAACAATATTCATTAATTCGGTATTACCGGCGGTGTTTACTTAATGCTTATAATATGTCCGATCTTAAAATGCGATTTTAAGAAAAACGGCCCAAGATATCGACTTAAATAAGGTATTACTTTTTGTATAAAAATAATGAAGAAGAAGAAGAAGAAATTAAATTTGTCATTTTTTTAAATATGCATATGATAAATAAAAAAAATAGTCAAACTTTATAATTCCAAACAGCGGTTTACCTATGAAAAAAAGCACTAGTGTGAGATTTTTAGGTGCTTAAATATCATTGCTACTGTGGCAACCGTTTAAAAGTTATAATTAAAATAGGTTTTTTATACCAACTTTAAAGGTCAATATCTCCCTAAGAAAGCGCGATTAAACTTTTTTTATATGAAGTACTAAAATTATTTTGGCTTACTCTATTACCCCAATCATTTATATCTTCACGTTTCGGACAACCTGTATACAAATAATATACAGGGTGAGTTTTTTCGATGTTTAGTACAGGAATTTGCTGCACACATGCCCGTATATAGGTCGCGTATAGGTATACAGAAAACTTATTTACGAGCATGTTTTTCGACCCGCTGAATCCGAATTTCAAATCAGTTTAGACCCTCCAATTTTGGGTAAATTGCAAAAAACCCTAAAAATAGCGAAACTTTTTACCATTTCTTACGCTTTTTTGGAATTTACCGTAAATTGGAGGATATACGGCATAAATTAACTTGAAATTCAGATTCAGAGGGTCAAAAAACATGCCTGTAAAAGGTCGCGTCAGATGCACATTTTTTTTGTGTGCAGGTGTTTTTAATTAAATAGTAATGTTCCTCCTTTTTAACACGCTTTTATTAGCTTGGGTTGTAACTATCTATCTATCTATGTAACGGAATCTTTGAGCCTAATTTTTACCAACTTCCAGCTTCCATTTCTTTGAAACTTTGCACACGTATCAAGGACCGATGACAATGCAATAATTTAAAAACAGTATCCCGTTATCCTGATTAGGACCACCAGGATAAATAAATTCCTTTACAGATCCTCTGTGTCTCTTGACAAAATGGCGAAGGAATTTTTAAGTGAATAAACTGGAGCATTTATTTTTTAAAACTAATTGATATATCGAACTAAAAAATGAAAAATAAATAATAGTTTAAAAAAACTAAAAAAACACGCTTTTATATGCAACCGAACTAAAAATTAGAAAATAATTTTTCATTACAAAGAGTTTGTCACTTCAGAATAATAGCGTGGGGTGCTTAATATATTAAATGTTATAATTATTCTATTTGCAAATATCTATGAGGGAAAAGTTATGAAAAAATAGTAAAATGCACCCCACGCTTTTTACTCTGAAGTGACAAACTCTTTGTAATGAAAAATTATTTTCTAATTTTTAGTTCGGTTGCATATTGCGTGTTTTTTTAGTTTTTTAAACTATTATTTATTTACCTAATTTATTTCAAAGAACTTTTGAAATTATTATAGTAGTAAATCTAGTAGTTGTAAATTGTTAAATTTTTAAATAATTTTAATCAATTAAGTTTGGTTTTTAAAATTGAACACAAAATGTTATTAATGTCTCGTAAAACGTAAAAAAAAATAAAAAGCTAAATATTTGTTTATTTTTAGAAGGTAATTTCTCCAATTATTTAAAATACCTTTTTTTAAAGCTTATAGATTTAAAAATTTGCAGTACCTACTGGATGAAATGATAAAAAAATTCATTATCAATAAAACTGGTTTAATTGTTTAAATCTAAATGACATAAGAAAATAAATTATAAAATAATTATGTCCAAAACTACGTTATTTTTTTATTTAAAGTATATCTTGGTATACATGGTGAAAAAGACTATAAAGAAGTATTATTAAAAATGTCATAGCCAACTATTATTTTCATTTAAAAAAATGCAAGTTTATGTCGTAGCTTAAAAACAGAGTACTTTATTAAATTTCGGATTTTACTTTTTATTAAAAAGATAATTATCTACAAGTTTTCTAATAACTCTTTTATTTTATTTCAAATAATAACTGAGCTACGGAGAAAAATAAGTTTGTTAGAAAGACGGTTTTTCAAGATATTTAGTATGCCATAATTTTTTTTTAACGAAACAAAAAGTGACTTATCTAAGCTTTAAAAACTACAAATATTTTCTCATTTACCCATCTCTGTAGCTGCAACGGTTCCCGAGATCTCTGTACTAAACTGCTTAAACAAAGTCACCCTGTATTTATAACTTTTTTTAAATCAATAACCTAATGCATATACTTGTATGCATTACTTAGGTTGTTAAAGGTTATGTCTATGTAATAATTTTACTAAAAAAATATCTTTTAATATGAATAGGATAAAAAATTATTTTATAATATGAAGCATGATACAAATTTAAAATTCCAAATAGAAGGTAATTTCTCCAATTATTTAAAATACCTTTTTTAAAGCTTATAGATTTAAAAAATTTGCAGTACCTACTGGATGAAATGATAAAAAAATTCATTATCAATAAAACTGGTTTAATTGTTTAAATCTAAATGACATAAGAAAATAAATTATAAAATAATTATGTCCAAAACTACGTTATTTTTTTATTTAAAGTATATCTTGGTATACATGGTGAAAAAGACTATAAAAAGTATTTTTAAAAATGTCATAGCCAACTATAACTTTCATTTAAAAAATGCAAGTTTATGTCGTAGCTTAAAAACAGAGTACTTTATTAAATTTTGGATTTTACTTTTTTATTAAAAAGATAATTATCTACAAGTTTTCTATCAACACTTTTATTTTTTTTTCAAATAATAACTGAGCTACGGAGAAAAATAAGTTTGTTAGAAAGACGGTTTTTTCAAGATATTTAGTAAGCCATAATTTTTTTAACGAAACAAAAAGTGACTTATCTAAGCTTTAAAAACTACAAATATTTTCCCATTTACCCATATCTATAGCTGCAACGGTTCCCGAGATCCCTGTACTAAACTTATTAAAATAAGTCACCCTGTATTTATAACTTGTTTTTTTTAATTAATAACCTAATGTATATACGTGTATGCATAATTTTACTAAAAAAATTATCTTTTGATGTGAATTATCAAGGATTAAAATATATTTTATAATATAAAGCATGATACAAATTTAAAAACCCAAACTTGTAATTTGTGTTGTAAAAGACAGCAACTAATTTTGTTAGTTATATATTTTTATAATAAACCTGCATGTTCATAGAATAATTTTTATAAATTGCCCGGTTTCATGCAATTAAGTGCTATATCGCTACCACAAACTTACAATCATTTGTCAAACATGAAAATATTCCCCAAACTGGGTAAATACAATTCTGTATTTAGTTAATAATGCATTAACGACGTACAGTACTGAAAATATAAAAATAACTCTAATGCTTTCGTAAAGTAGACAAAAGAAAATTCAAATTAAGCAGCCCTATCGAATAATTTTAAATCCTTTAGGGCACTATGATATTTGTTTGGTATTGTTGCACATAAAAGAGTAGTTTTTAAATGTTTTAGGGATTTATTATATAAATACAATTAAAAAAATGGTAGTCTACAACTTAGTTCTTAGGTAAGGTATTTGTTATCTTAAATTTTATTTAAAATCTAGACACCCGGCAGCTTGTCAAGCTGCAAAGTTCAAGCGCGCCGAATGCAATATTATACGAACCACTTGGTGCCACTTTTGACCCCGCCATAACTTAAAACATATTTAACGTAAAGCCATAAAACTGACCTAGAAAAGTAAGTATACAAAAAAAAGTTTTTTTAAATAATAGCGTGTAAACCGTTATAAGTAGATATTTAATACTACTCCAATATATGTAATATTGAATTTGCTATATAACAGAAATATATAACAAATAAAATTAGTTAAAACAATAAGTGGTGTCCCTATAAAAAAACTTGTGATACGTGCTAAACAACCGGCCAACGGTGTGTCTTCAGCGGCGCACGGCGCCAGATCGTTATATTGCCCGGACTTAGCAAACTTAAGCATCAGCAAACAGGAAGCGTGCTAAAAGGTAGCAGATAATGAATGAGCTATGCGCATTGTCATTTATATTATAAAAAGAAAACTACGCAGTGAAAATGCATGAAAAAATATTAGATCCAAATACCTGCCTACCTGACTCTTTTTAACAAAAAGTAATAATATCCCATCAAAAACATAAATGTAAAAAGGTGAGCCAAGTTAAATATTTATCTACCAAAATTATGCTTGGCTGTGGGCTTCATGACAAATATACAGTGTGGACGTAAGTATTTCCCCCTCCCCTGCTAACTTTTGCATCCTTAATTTTTTTATCTAAAATTTGGGTATGACTAATAGAAGGATATAAACTACTTTTTACGTAAAAATAATACTTGTAACAATCAAGCTGGCGGATGGGCGCCATCTTGGGAAAAAAATTAAATGGAATTGGGGTTATGTGGCATATTATTTTAAAGCTTCTGACTTTATAACCCTAGAATACAAAGTCAGTATTTTTACCTATTACAAATTGGCGGTATTTTAAAAATGACCCAAATTACATAATCAACTAAAAATAAAGCATAAGAGTCAATAGTTTTTCTCATATTGTGTACTGTTTTATTTTTAACCCTATTACCTTTTTCTATATTAGGATCATAGTAGCACATAATATATAAACCGGATTAAGACCAAAAAAGGGTCCTAATAGCTTTTTATTTTTTATTTTTTATCTTTTATCTTTGGACACACCACGAAGGCTGAAAGCCTAAATACTAACGTATCATGGGTGTCTTAAGCAAGGTAAGAGAAAGTTTGTTAACACTGGATAATTCGTCATAGCAGAAGCCGTAAAAGTATCTATAAAAGAGTAAAAGATCTCCCACAGCTTGACGATGGGCAAGAGAAGGAAGTCTTTGAGTAAGTAAAGGATCATTAATAAGACGAACAGAAGAAAGAAGGTCGTTAATGTGAAGAAGAAACAAAGTTGGTGCTTGTACTGAACCCTGAGGCACTCCAGCAATAATTTCGTGAAAGCTTGAAGAGTGGCCATCAACAATGACTGATATACGTCGATTAGAAAGATAACTGAAGAGCCAAGAGCAGAATTTAGTTGGAAGACCGTAGGAGGGATGTTTATTGAGTAGTGCGTCATGCCAGACCCGGTCGAAAGCTTTAGATATATCAAGAGCAACGATCTGGGAGTCACCTAGAAACTCAAGAGACGTGTTCCAGTTGTGTGAAACGAAGCAAAGAATATCTGCTGAATACCTAAGAATTTGCGAGTTAATGGATTTCTCCATTACTTTACAAAGCATTGAGAGGAGTGAAATAGGTCTATAGTTGGATGGAAGAGATTTAGATCCTTTCTAAAATTATTTTAATATACTACTTTTAACATTTTTTTTTAATAAAAAAGTTACAAGAAGAGAAAAAATGGTATTTCATATTTGGTACTTCTCCTACCTTTTAATACATTAATTTACATTTAAGAACCTCGACCCAAATATAGATATTTTATTATAATATGCTTCTACTACTATAGCCAATAATGTTCTAATTTAAACATACATTTTCTTTGTTCACTTTGTAATAGGTTCCACAGTATCAATAATCAACATACAAGTTTTTACAGAAAAAGCCTATGGGCGTTAAATAAATCGCCATTTATATGGTAATTTTATACATAACTTTTTTGCATGCGGTATTAGTGCAAATCGGCAATTAAAACTTCTTATCGTTTAGTTTATAGTTGATCGATATGCCGTTAGTAAAATTTTATAAGTAAGATTTAGTGCTAAACTTGTGCATAATATACGCTTTATTTTATTAATAAACAGCCAATATGAGCCGAGAATGTAATTATATTATAATTTTTCCAAAATAAACTTGGGTCTCGGACAACACCCTACTGTGTTCCAGGCTGAAATTGTAGCCATGGAACAATGTGCTAGGGAAATTATCAAAATGAATTATGTAGATAAAACCATAGTTATTTACTCGGACAGCCAGGCAGCCATCAGGGCAATCAGGTCATGCAAAATCAGCTCTAAGCTGGTGCGGGACTGTGTAGTTGCCCTGGAAAAGGTGGGTGCGTCCAGCAAGCTAATTGCCTGGGTACCAGGACACGAAGACCACAAAGGCAATGAGGAAGCTGATGAATTGGCAAAGGGGCTGGCAGGACGATGGTAGGTCCCGAGCCCTACTGCGGTATTCCGTCATGACAAGTAAGGTCATCTATTAGATCATGGATTATGAGGGAATCCCAAGACTGGTGGAGAAGAACACCAGTACAGCGTCAAGCAAAAGTATTTATCAAGGCTTACTCGCCGAAATTTACGAGAGACCTTCTGAATTACAACCGGAAGGAAGTAAGAATAATAGTGGGTCAATTAACAGGTCATTGCAGACTGAATAAACACCTGGAAATCATAGGCTTGGTAAAAGGAAACCTATGCAGGTTCTGCCAGGAGGAAAGAAACCGCAGAACATGTATGGTGCTTCTGTGAAGCCCTTTGTCGTATGCGGTTTGCAAAGTTGAGTAAAGAAACCTAAAGCGGCAAGATTTTCGAAGGAGCCGGTTTCAAGCTTGTGGAATCTGATTAAAAAGACCGGCTTGGACAGTGTGCTCTAACCTATAGACGGAGGACACACAATAAACCTGAGCAGGTTGCAGTGATAGAGGATATACAATCCACCTCCTAATCTAATCTAATCTAGTTTATAGTTGATCGATATGTCGTTAGTAAAATTTTTTAAGTAAGATTTACTGCTAAACAGCCAATATGACCCGAGAACGTAATTATATTATAATTTTTCCAAATAGAACAAAATAATCGGCTTTTCTAATACATCATTTGTTAAATTTTTTAGCAATTATGTAATAACAACAATAAATATGTAATTAAATAATAGAAAAATAAAAAGTTTTGCACCCTTTTTCTTGAGAACAAAAAATTTTCAGACCCATGTTTGTATGAACTTTTCTTTATATTCTTTGTTGTAGACTCCGCCCTTAAATGTTTTAATAACATTTTATAACATCCGGTATACATAGTAAAAATCATTTAAATTCGGCACTCACAAACAATTTCCCAAATTTAAAGTACATTATTGTATAATAAATTAAATTTAATAGTTTTGTAAAGTAGCATTTAAAATTAAGTGTTTATCTATTGTTCCTTTTGTTCCAGTTTGTAAATTTAAATTGCCTTTTTTATTTATTTGAAGGAAATTTTCTATTAAACTGTTCAAGCGTTCAACTTCATTACTCTTTAAATTTTTTGTTATTTCAGAAAAATAAGGAGATTGCCTATTTATAATATAAACTTCAGAAATGTAGGTCATATTTTAACCAATAAACCCTATAAATAGTGCATCTTAAAAACCTATTTAGTTATGACTGATTTATTTATAAGTTTTGTAAAAAATGTTAGTTCAACAGAAAACTTCTAATAATTTAAATTATTTATTATAATAAATTTTTTACACAATAAACTCCTATTTTACTTTATAATTCTCTCCACGTGGAGATAATGCAGCGTTACCAGACTTAACTGCATTTCTAATAAGAATTTTATCACGATAATCACGAGCTTCGTATATTAATTTCGAGGTGCTATATTCGCCACAGTTACGATGTTGTTTAAATTTATTATAAGCATTATATTCTTAAAAAAATAATTTCCCAAATTAAAATTCTTTTTTGCATAATAAAATTAATTGAATAGTTATTGTAAAGTAGCATTTAAAATAAAGTGTTTATCTATTGTTCCTTCTGTTCCAGTTTGTAAATTTAAATTGCCTTTTTTATTTATTTGAAGGAAATTTTCTATTAAACTCTTCAAGCGTTTAACTTCATTACTCTTTAAATTTTTTGTTATATAAAAATGCCACGTCACAATATTTCAGAAAAATAAGGAGATTGCCTTATTTATAATATAAAACTTAAGAAATGTAGGTCATATTTTTAACCAGACCTATAAATAGTGCATCTTAAAAACCTATTTAGTTATGACTGATTTATTTATAAGTTTTGTAAAAAATGTTAGTTAAACAGAAAACTTCGAATAATTTAAATTATTTATTATAATAAATTTTCTTTTATTGGCAATTTTACACACAATAAACTTCTATTTTACTTTATAATTCTTTCCACGTGGAGATAATGCAGCGTTACCAGACATAACTGCATTTCTAATAAGAATTTTAACACGAGAAATGACGAGCTTCGTATATTAATTTTGAGGTGCTAGATTCGGGCACAGTTACGATGTTGTTTAAATTTATTATAAGCATTATTGTTAAAAAATAAATAAATAATAAAAGAAAAACTAACTAATAAAAGGGTAAAAATAGACAAAATTATCTACTCGTATATTACAACACTGGGTGTATACAATGTCTTAGAAAAGCCATAGCTCCTAAAGTGATAAACATATCAAAATGATATTTTGTATAGGTAATAGTAGAGAAGCACACGATGCTAAATGGGGATTTACCCAAGCGTCTTGAGATTCATTTGGTTAAAGATATGTTCTGTAGTTTGGCGATTCATTTAATGGATATTTATTTGTGTTTTTTAGTACTTTTAATTTTATTTTAGTGTACCCAAATAAATACCATCCATCTATTGGGTTGCAAAGCTGAAATGATAAGAAAAAACATGTTTTATAATGCATACTTTTTCATCGATGGGGAGGCGGGTATAGATTTTTAAATATTTAAAAATACATGTTTTTTTTTATTTTGGCTTGTGAAAGCCGTTTAAATCGTATCGGATTATATATTTTTCGTTATCCTTAAATTATTTTCTTTAAAATAAAAGAAAAAGCCATGCTCGAGAATGTCAAAATGACGTTTTTTTTTACAACTTTCCACCCCTTTGCTTTCTTTACGTCACTTTTAAATTGTTCGATTAGTAAAATATACACTATTTAGCATGTAATTAACTCACCCGTTCTTAATTTGACGCGCTCAAAATTTCTGATGAATATACTTTGTTTTATACGATCGGTCCTGTATACGGGACGCATATTTGGTGGAGGTACTTCACCTGGTACAAGGTATCCTTCGGTATAATAATCTGCCGCGCTGTAGTAAATCCCGAAATCCCCTTGGGCTCCCCCTACCATAAATGGTATGGGAACAGGAAAGTTTTCGCATATTTTTATTTTTTGGTTAGCTACCAGTTTATCTGAAAATGCCTCCTATTTTGAATTTTTCTTTTCAATACCCTGTACTTAAGTTCTTACGAGCCATTTTTTAATATTTCATCTACGTGGCCATAATCCTTTATTTATGTTTTTATTTTTTATCCGATCGCAAATAAATTGGTATCTTTAGATTGGTCAAAAACCTTTTTGTAAAAGGGGCTTCATCTTAAAAGGGTTGCCTTTTAAAAAATAATAGTTTGACTCGAAAAATGTCAATTTGTTAACTTTTTTATTCCTTTCTTTATACCAGCCACTCAAAACTTTGCGAATGTATTTTTCGGACAAAGCCTAGAGGCCAAAGATTAATTGGCTTCTAGTCATGGCCACTTATATGCAATATGAAAAATAGTTCTTAAAAATCAATTTGGCCTATTTTTTCTTTTTTTTCTATTAATTTTTTTAATAAAATATTTTTTGCTTTATGTTTTATTACGTAAAAAATAATTATAAAAATAAGTTTTATGGTAACATTTTTAAAATTTATACCAAAATTTAAGTTTGGTCAAGACAAGACTTAAAAAAATCTAAGAAAATTATTTATTGTTGGTATATTTTTTCAATAAATTAAAATTATATTAAAAAATATACTTTTTAAATATTGTTTCATAACATCTCGTATAAAAACAGGTGTCTTCGTTTTTATACCTTTATTAACAATGAAACGTAACTATGGTTACAAGAACGACAAAATCTTTACTTGTCAATGTCTCGAAGTTTACAGTACAAAAGTCGAATCTATACTACTTGAACAGAGATTTCCGTCGCCCTTTATAGTATGATGAAAAAGTGATGAATGATCTAGAATTTTGGAGAAATATCGCGAAAATTCCATAGTACAGGATGGCATAAATGTCCTTATTAGATAATTCGGGCGTTTTCGGAAACCTTCGAAAGTGATGAAAGAGCTTGGAAAAATTAAGGCAAATTATTTAAATAAATTAACAAACTAAATTAAATGATACTAAATTAAATGATCCTAACTCTCTGAAATTCTTTAACCTAAACACATTTTTAAAAAGTCTGTAACAATATAATAAAATTTAAAAACAAAATAAAAATTTACTTTTACCCTATTTAAAAAGAAAACATATTTTTTATGCTTGATCTATTCTTGCCTGTACATCACAAGCGTATATTGCAAAAATTACGACACGATTCACTTTATCTGCTAAGAATTTTAAGAAGAAAGAAGTGGCATTTGGCCTACCGGTGCTAGCTTAACGGCAGTTCACGGTTTAAATGTGTGTTATGCTTGCTTGTGACACAGATTAAACTCTAGCGTTAAAAAGAAAATTTGGTTTTGAACACAAGAATATTACAAAATTTAAAATAAAAGTTATTTAAGTTTAAATTTAAAAAAATGAATTATGAGGTCCAAAATTCAAACAAAAAATTTACTTGCAACCAGAGTTGGGTCGAATACTGAAATTCGGTTTTGGAATACGAATACGAATACCGTAAAAAAGTATTCGAAGACTGAATATATTAAATATAAGTTTATTACGTAAATTAAGAATATGTCTTTATAAAATCTAGAATTGGAATATTATTTATGGATTTGCAGGAAACATAAATTATTTTAGGCTTTCACCCTCAAAGAAATAACAAACCGGTTTAACTAAGTACACTTTAGGGTAGGTATATTTCAAAATAAATCAAGTCAGGAACCATAAACTTTCCCTTTTCGGTGAAAGTTATAAAATGGGGGTCCGAAAATAAGATTTATATACCATTTACAAAAAGTTGGCATTCGCACGCATAAATTTTTTGATTTTCTGCTGAAAAACAATTTAAAATATTAAGCTTCAAATTTTCTGTAATATAT
>JACEGR010006434.1:0-60790 GCA_014170235.1 Listronotus bonariensis | reverse complement strand
GATTTATCGCAGCAAAAATATTCAACCCGACGACTACGCCACGCGTTACAGGTTTTATGGCACGCCAGAGACGAAATAACAGGATGTTTTTTTAAGTACGTGATACGTGTTTTCGCAATATTTTTATTTATTTATCTAAAAAATATGGAATCAGGCTCTGTCAGAGGCTATGTGCTTTATTATTTTTGTGTACTTGGCGGCATCGCTTTCAGAATGAAATAAATATGGTTCTAACTATATAGTTAGAGACTTTTGGAATACAATTATTGCTGAAAGTGATAATAAATCGTGTTTAACTTTCGGAGACCAAAAAATGATTCTTTTTTCTGACAGTGGTATAAGAATATTTTTGATTGAGATCTTTTCTTTTTATTACCAAAAATCAGGAACATATGGAGGTCAAGAGTACCTTTCTGTGAAATATTGGGGTTCTGGTTAAAATTTCTCGCAAAAAGAGAAAAAATCGACAGTCAAAATTCACATATACAGGGTGACAGCAAAGACAGATGAAACAACTTTTAAACATCCAAAAAAAAAAAAAATCGATGGTATTTGAGATATTGGCACTAAAATAAAAATTTTACAGTTTTGAATAACCCTGTATATGGTATTACGATTTCTATTACCACTTCTGCTATTTCAGGCGAAGCAAAAGTTTTTATGAATGATAAATTTTTAATGAAATATTAAAAATAACAAAGTTTATGGGAATGGGTATACTTAAATAAGTCCATCGGTGGATACACTGTAGATTTTTTAGAAATAACTTTTAGTTTAATGTTGGTGTTTATGTTTAATAAATGAAATGGATATAAATGGAAATGGAAACTAAACTTAAAATCCAAAAATATGAATTTTTTTAGGTGCGACAATCGAAAATCTGATCCAAGAGGATGATATTGACCAATTTAAACGGTATTTTCTAAGAATATTTTATGTTTTTCTAATAGCTTATGGGTTACATCAGCTCTTTTAGTCTGATCGTTGAATTCTCGGACACTGTGTATATATGTAATTAAGTGTTTTCCCTCGCAAAAAAAAATATAGGTTTGGTATATTTTCTTTTAAAATTTAGATAAATACCAAACACACCATTATCATTATCTGTTTTGTTTAATTTTGTACATTTATTATTGCTGACGTGATAAAACGTTTTGCTTAACATAATTATTTCTTTTCAGACTAACATAAACATAGACATCACCGGTAGTAATAACAATGCAAACAATTAAATTATCTACTTAAAATATTTTGATAACTCCGTTGCATTTGTTATCGTTATTACCTAATCGAAATTCATCGATTTTTATACATACCATACCAGTACCAAAGAAATTAGTTGCTGATACGAAACAACTATAAAAATGATTTGCCAGGTAGCAGCAGTGGTTATTAAAATAAATTACGAACAAATATACAGGGTGATTCAAAAATCGATCACGAAACTTAAGGGGGTGATTCTACTTGACAAAATAAGGGTAGAGCTTCATATAATTTTTTTCAAAATGTCATTCGTTTTCGAGTTACAAGCCGTCAAAGTTCAATTTTTATTTTGGTTTTTTCGCCATATTGCATTTATTTTTTAACCAATTCAGTTGATATTTGGCAGACAAATCGAGCTTTGCAGATTCTGAAATTTTAAAACAAAAGAATTTTTTTAATACCGCCAGAGGGCACTTTCCCTAAAACTTAAAGAGTAACACCTTTTCGTAACTATTTCCTTGATAGTACCATTTAATCATCAATACTTTTCTTCAGTAGTATAACTCATGGTTAATCTTTTCGCTTTACGATTTTTGATAATAATAAAGCACTAAATTTCAAAATGACAACGTTATGTCACGCTAACTGATATTTCTATTGTTGTTCATAAATATGAGGCGATAATAATGTAATAATTTTTAAAAATATATTAGCATCTAACTAGCAAACGGGTTAACCGAAAAATCTAAAAATTTTACCATATACTGCAGTAAAAAAATAGGCGAATGGACTTTTATTTTTAAATAGAGGGTAAGTTTTGAAAACATTTTATTATTATTTCTTTTTTTTTGCTTTTATGCCCTCCCACTGAAAAATGTCACGAGCCGTCACTGAATGTATGTGCGTACATACATGAAATATAAGCAAAATATTGTTGACGTAATAAATAGAATGTACAAGCTTTCTCTTGTGCAAATCTGTTAAGCTAATAAAAAACTTAAACTAATTAAAAGTACCGTTTGGATTTTATTATACGACACAAGAAACAGATTGTTAATGCTGACGACGATGTTTTGTTATTTCAATCAAAAATTATATTTCTTGTGATGCTATTAATAAGCATTTATAAAACAAGTTTTTGTCACGCACGGGATTTTTTTCAGTTTAACGCTACTTAATTAAATCCATGAGTGACGACTAGATACAAATATCCATTTTTCAAAATTTAATGCCGAATAGTCTTGACCTACCAATAATCCAGATTTAGTGTCTAGTGACCTATTCATTAATTTGCTACCAGTACGAAATTAAATACGTAAGTATATCAAAGCAAAATTGGTAATGCAAAAATATTTACATACCAACATAAGTTGGTTTATATTATTCCAGACATAATGATTTAAAGTATCCATATTTTATTCAGTGGCAGTGTTTCCATGAAAAATTCCTACGTCAATATTTCAGTGTATAAACATGGTATTTCCAGATGTAGATACGTTAAAATTTCAATTAAATTACAAGGTTACCTTTAAAGTTTAATGATTTGAACATAAATTAATTCAAAAACAAAAAACTGTCAAAAAAAAACTTTTTGCCAATGTATGGGGATATTTGCCAATATCCCTTCGCTAACCACCACGACCGATGGAGCAACAATACAATCAGTCTATACTATTGCTAACTTCTTTATTATTGAAGTTACAAAGTCGGTTAAATTAGTAAAATTGTAGTATTTTTTTCTCTGATTAACGCCCTGCCAACAGAAAAACAATTAACCATCGGAAATTTGATTTATTGCAAAAATGTACTTTTTTAAATAAAACACACTATATATTATATCGCCATTCGAAAGAGCTTCAAAAAGTCTACATGTGATATATTCAATTTTTAATAGTTTCGGAAATGTAGCCATCCTCAGGAATTTCATAGTAAACTGGCATTTTTTAAATAAAACACCCCGTAACTTAATCACCATTACATGGATATTTAAAGAGCATTAAGAAAATACCATACGATTCAATTCCTGAGGATGACTATATTTAGGAAACTATTAAAATTGGATATATCACACGTGGGCTTTTTTTAAGTTTTTAATAGATCTTTCAAAAAGTGATAAGTTATAAAAAGTGTTCCATTAAAAAAAGTATTAGGAAAGAGTCACGTCTGCTTTGTATATTAGAGACCATGAGTATATATGTTTATACCCTCGTAAATAGGGATGAGCAAATATCGTTTAAATCGAATATTTATTTATTATATTCGATTCTAAATTCGAATCAAATAATTCAAATTTCCGAAATATTCGAAATTCGACGAAAATTTTAAATAATTCGAAAAATTTCGAATAATTCGAAAATCTTTGAATAATTCCATGGATTCTCTATTTTATCCAATTGAGATTTCATAACATCGGGCATGAAAATATTCCACTGACCCATAATATCCTTTTTGATTAAAAATGAATTATCCAAGGAAGGCAATTGCTCCATTTTAGTATATATTTATCTCAGTCAGTAACAAAAAATCTAGATACTATTAATACTATTATAGTAGCAAGAGATATTTGATCTTTTTAATTTATTTTACCTTTTATAATTTTTAATTTACTTTTGAAAAAAAATATGATAAAAAGGTTTATACACACACACACACACTGAAAAAAAACTTAAAATAAGAGCCAAAATCTTGACTTAAGATCACCATCCGGGAGAAAATACTTTTCTTGAATCAAAACACAAGAATAAAATTCTTGTTCTAAGAAAAATATTTAAGAACAAATGTGGCTCAAGAATTAAGAATTTATTCTCTTGGCTCCAAAAATTATTTTAATAAATGTTTCTTTTTATGTAATCAAATTTTATGGTTCAAATAAAATGTATATATATTTTTTTATCTTTGGACAAACCACGAAGGCTAAAGCCTAAATACTAACGTACCGTGGGTGTCTTGAGCGAGGTAAGAGGGAGTTTGTTGACACGGGACTTAAATACTTGAAGATTTGGGGGAAGGAAAGACCTCCGCGGGCAGCAGGTTCCACAATCTAGAAACTCTAGGGATAAAAGAACGAACAACGTGAGAAGTTCGGGGCCCGTCCAGTTGGACGAATAGGGATGCCTACGCGCGGAACCACGAGTTTCTCTGTTGGGAACCGTGAGTGGAGGAACTATACTGGACAATTCTTCAGAGCAGAAGCCATGGAAGTACCTATAAAAAGCGATAAATCCCCCACAGCCCGACGATGGGCAAGAGAGGGAAGCCTTTCTGTAAGTGAAGGATCATTAATGAGACGAATAGCTCTTCTTTGAATAGAATCAAGAATGCTTAGGGTTGTGGGGACGCCATGCCCCAGATATAAGAACAATATTCCAAGGGAGGTCGGATTTGGGACACATATAAAGTGTATAAATTAGAAGCGGAAAAATACTTTTGGCTCGAATGAGAAATCTAAGTTTTTTTGAAGCTGCCGTGGCTATAGATACAATGTGTTTATGCCAGTTAAGGTTACTTGCAAATGTGACGCCCACAAGATTTATTATTTGTCAAATTTATATTTAAATAACAAATATAACAAATCCTAAATTCAATATCCTCCAAAATTCGCGATTACTAAAATAATTCGTAATAATTCGAAAAAAATCAAATAATTCGAAATTTTTGACTTATTCGATTCGAGTTTTAAATGGAATATTAACATACGAATAAGTCGTAAGTTCAAATTATTCGCACACCCCTACTCGTAAATTAAATTTTAGCTTAAACAAACACTTTTAGAAAAAACAAAAGTTATAAACAGATTTTCGTTAGTCAAATCCGCTTATTGATTGGAATAGTCGCATTTTCAATATTGAATACTATCCTCATTATTCAAACACAGTTCAATAGGATTATTAGTTTTAGAGAAGTATTGGCCCATCAAAATTTTACATTCATATATTTGATATTAAATAATTTAAATGCGGAAAAATGCTACTGTCAACATTTCCAATAAACGATGTTTTCAATAAATATTAATTAACGAACGATATTAATTTTGATATAAATTGGTTGTTATTGAAGTTTATAGAGAAATATTTAAAAATGCGAAATAAGTCCCTTTTATCACAGTTATTTGAGTTCAAACATATATTTAAAAAATTTTAAATTATAATATAAATAAAATAACTTTTGAAACCATAAACCACGAGTTGCTTCTGGCAATTTTACATCATGTTGGTCTTTCTGAAGGCGCAGTACACTTTTTCTCTAATTTTCTTTCCAACAGATCTCAGGCGGTTCGAATTGGTACTGAGGTGTCGTCCCCGATAACGATTGGGTGTGGTGTACCACAAGGCTCTGCTTTGTCCCCACTTTTATATGCCATTTATACTGCATTTCTCTCAAATGCTTTAGAAAGATGTTTTGCTCAATATTACGCCGACGATACGCAAGTGTATTTATCGTTTGATCGAGCCCACGCAGCCGAAGGCTGTAACACCTTAAGTAAAGAACTAAATTTATTAGAGAAATTGTCATTAGAACATTCTCTCTTGTTAAATCCAAAAAATGCTGTGTAATGGTATTTGGCCGAACCTCAGATGTGGTCTCTGTATTATTAATATAAATGTATTATTAATATAAATTATTTTATTAACAAAGTAACAAAAGTTACATTTCATGGGCGAAAAACCGGTTTGTGCGCAAGCAAGTTGAGGGTAAACGCACCTGGCGTCAAACAGACTATCCGCATTATCGGAAAGAATTTGTCGACGGCGTCCAGAGTGGGTTTCCAATGACGCAAATAGAGCGCTCCCGAGTAGCTCAGGAGCATTTCGTTCCACTTTATGGCGTTCCAGTGACGGAAAGTGTTATACACCTGAACTACTCTGTTTTTTCCCCTTGCCCCTCATGCACCAGCCCCTCTTTTGGTTTTTGTGTTTCAAATGTGTTTTTTATGATTAAAGATGAATTTTTAAAAATAATTTGTTTAAAATGGAATTAGATAATAAAAAATGATTATTATAATAAAGCCAGGAAAGGTTAAAAAACTAAATTTAAAAGTTTCTTAAAGTTATCTCTCTTTCCTTGTCTAAAGACGCGTTCCAGTGACTAACTTTTATAGCAGATCAAGAGCTTCAAGCCCTGGAACGTAAAGCACAAAAATTTTCGTCACTGGAAAGCTACCCTGGTTTTCTGTTCGAAGTACGGTAGCTAATGAGCGTCACGGTCAGACCGCGTACGAAGGGTACGAGGGTGTATTTTGGCACGGCTTTTAAGTGCGCATGTTCGTCCACCAGTCCATTTGTTTACTGCGCGAGGTCGTAAAAATCCGAAAAATGCTTCTTGCCACTGCGGATCTAAATGTAGGTTATCTGTGGTAAAATCAAACAGGCACCTGTCAAATATATGTCACTGAATAGTCACTGACACAAGAAGTGTCAATATGCCTTATAACAAATTGTGTTGGTGGCTGGGCATTATAGTCCAGTAAAACCCGTGGTGCATACAATGCTTTATGTTTTACCCAAAAAGAGTTTTTCAATGACTAATTACATTATTTATTCGCAATATAAAAAATAAGTTGCACCTGTACCTGTATACGTAAGTAGATAATGACTGGTGTTAAGTTTGACTTTGATGTTTCTATCAGTTAGTCAGTTGGCATTTTTTATTTAACGATTTGCACAAAATGGAAGAAATTCCACAAAATATAAGAGAAAAGGCCATAAAAGCGACCGAAAATCTTTTACCAGTTAAATCAAGGCAACAGTATGATCGGGAGTATGGCATATTTGGTATTTGGAAAGATGCGAACGCAATTCTTTAAATAACCGAAACCGTTTTAATGGCATATTTTCAGGAACTGGTAAGTTATTGATTTTATTTTAATACATATGTTTAACAAACTTTATTATTTTTAGTCGAAAAATACAGTCGGAACTCTCTCTGGACCAAGTATTCCACCCTAAGGTCTACGTTGATGGTCTATGAAAATATAGACATTTCGCAATACCATCGTCTCATATCTTTTTAAAAGTTAAGTCGAAAGGATACGTCCCAAAGAAGTCTAGAGTTTTGGAAAGAGAACAAATATTAAAATTTGTTTTTATATAAACTTGATCTTTATTGTGAGAGAAATAAAATTGGATAAGCAATAAAATTTCCATATTAGCGCATTAGGGCATTATAAGCGCGCATTATCACAATGCCCGCTTATAATGCCCTAGGTGTGATAGCAGGTATTATTGCTACCATAACATATTCCGTTTCTAAGGTATTACAGATCAATAATAGATGGGTAAAACATAAAATAATTCAAGATTCGCGTACTACAATTTTTTAAAACTGGGCACGTGGGTTTGTCAAAGTGGCCTCTTCAGAAAGTTATTCTACAGTTTTTGTAAAATGTACAGGGTGTCCCATTTTGGTTGTCCCTTATAGGAAACTTGGAAACCATAAGAGATATTAAAAATCTGATACCCCATCCTCGAGTTCTTTTTGGAGAAAACATTTATGGTAAAAAGATCATCGCTATCGCGAAGCGTTTCAGAGATACAGGGTGATTCTCGATTTTTCACTTTTTGAAAAGGCCCTGTAGCTTTATTGTTATTACAGATACGAAAAACTAATTGCACATTATAAAGACACTTTTTCCGTAGAATCCAGTGGCGTAGACAAAATTTTTTCTGAGCTGTCATTTTTGACATATGACCCAAACATGATTTTTTAAAACCCTAGAAACACCCTATAAATGATTAGGTAAATAAATTGCTTGTTTTTTCTGATTAAAATAATATATCATAGTAGGTGGTTTAATAAATTTTTTACGTCAAATATTGGAAAAATTATGATTTTAAAGACGCATTGCGGCTTCTATCTGTTTTTAAATTGTTTTATATTTTTCTTTAAAAACAATACTGCCATCCCTCAACTCAGGAGACATTTCCGTAGAAAAAAAAACAAAAAATTAATTAATTTAAAAAAATTTTAATTATTTTTTTTTATTTTTTTTATTATTTTTTTCTACGGAAATGTCTCCTGAGCTAAGGGATGACAGATTCCTTTTAAAACAAAAATATAAAACAATTTAAAAACAGATAGAAGCCGCAATGCGTCTTTAAAATACTAATTTTTCCAATATTTGACGTAAAAAATTTATTAAACCACCTACTATGATATATTATTTTAATCAGAAAAAAACAAGCAATTTATTTACCTAATCCCCTTATAGGGTGTCCCTAATAAAAAAATCATGTTTGGGTCATATGTCAAAAATGACAGCTCAAAAAATTTTTTGGCTACGCCACTGGATTCTACGGAAAAAAGTGTCTATATAATGTGCAATTAGTTTTCTCGTATCTGTAATAACAACAAAGCTACAGGACCTTTTCAAAAAGTGAAAAAATCGAGAATCACTCTGTATCTCTGAAACGCTTCGCGATAGCGATGATCTGTTTTTACCGTAAATGTTTTCTCCAAAAAGAGCTCGAGGATGGGGTATCGGATTTTTAATATCTCTTATGGTTTCCAAGTTTCCCATAAGGGACAACCAAAATGGAACACCCTGTACAGGTGAGCCAATAATTTAACATCCTTAAAATTAGCATGGGATTTCCTATTTTTTAGGTACCTATTTTGTGCTAATAATTAGTTACTATTAGCTATTTAAATATTACCAAATAGTGTCTAAGTATATATTTTAATGATAGGATTTTCCAACACATAACTATTTGGATTTAAACCTAAAAGAAGTTTTTTCTTAAAATCATCTTTTAAGGACATTACTCATTTTAAAACCCCAATTCTTTGTACACTAACAAAAATTAGTAAAAATATTATTGGTGTTTTTTTAATTTGAAAATGTTGTAATTTTTAATCTGTATTTGTCAGATGGATTTTACATAATAACCGATATTTTGTAACTTTAATAAGCCTAAATATCTTCTAAGAATTAACAGAAGGTTAAAGATCAACAGCTGAAAAGGTAACGACCCATTTATTGTCGAAAATTTGAACTTTTACCTGCTTAAATCTTATTTCTCCTTATCTCTTCCCTTTAAGTTAAAAATCTTAAAATATTCAAATGTGCTTTGAAGTAAAGTTTTAACGAAATTACTTGTCGATAAAATTTCTTTAAATTCGGGAAAAAGTAGAAATAGAGTATTCCTTTTTTAAATCTTAAATTTTCTTTTGGAGCCCCTCTGCCCTCCCACCCCAACAGACAAACAATCAACTTTTTTTCGCAAATTCAAAATTCACTTTTTTTAACCACTGCACTATGGGATAGAAATCCATTATTTCGGCCAAAAGCAACTTTGAAATTTTAATGGCTCATGCTGTGTATTTCAAAGTAGATACTCCAAACTACATGTACGCAAAATTATAAAAGGATATGATGACTTCTATTAGGGTAATAAGAAACTGGAAAATGTATTTTAAGTAAACATAAATATACAACATTTAATCTACTTAGTTTATTATTAGCCTTGTTTACTAAAAAAGTAAAAGAGTTTAAATAATAAGAGCTATTGTTGTGTTTCCGATGTAGTCTCGCGAAGAGTCGCTACTTTTGTCAAAGGTTTTTTACCTTTTTCTTTATCAGTTTTTGTACTTACAATTGCCTTTCTACTTTTTGCTACTTCTGAGTGTAAGGACAGATACAAGATTTTTTTACAATTTACAAGGTTTTCCATTTTAAAATTTAATATGTTTTGTCCTACACTGTATATCCTAAAAGATAAAAGCATTCTGATGAAAGATATGGATTCTACAGAATCTACCCAACAAAACTGTGTTTTTATTTATTTTATACGTTAAAAAATAAAAAAGTTGGGAAGATGTATCTCTATTACGCTTCTAAGAATAATTTAAAATTATTTTTCAGATTTGGATGGTCATATTTCCGAAACTAATTGAGATAGACACATCAAAAATGTAGTATTTTTTAAAGCATTTTAAAAGATTTTTTTGGTGGTGATATAATATTCAGGGTATTCTATTTAAATAAATCATACCTATTGTCGTACCCTGTATATCATATGAGATAATAATCATTGGATTACTGATTAGAATACTACCGAATTAACCAAACAAGCTGACATTTTAGTTTATTTTGTACAATAAAAAATAATAATGTTAAGGGGTGTAAATTTATAATAACATATAATAAGTTTTAGGTTTCCAAAAGCATTTGTAATAATTTATAATATTTTTCCAGTAAAAAGCACCCCATTTTAAGTTAGATTGGTAAGTTTCAGAATTTTGACCAAAAAATTAATTTCTATCCCATAGTGCACTGGTTAGTATCCTAAAGCCAATAACAGCTGGTATATATTTGGTGTAACTCCATTGTCTCATTTCTCCAACCCACTCGCATCTGATTGTGCTGAATAAACCTAATATCAAGTTAATCGCAGCTCCTAAATCCAAAGACTCAAAACGTTAAACCAACTTTACAAAAAAAACACGAAAATAATGACGATCTGATAAAATCTAAAGGTTTTTTAAACTTCCTCCAATTGGAGCTCATTTTAAAGGAGAAAAAGGTAATGACACGGGAACAAAACATTTAAAAACTGAAAAAACTTCAGCCTAAAGGCGTCACTAATGAACAATGAAACCGTTATTATGTTTTCTTCTCGGTATTCTCATTTCAACCATTCTATATTCGTTTTCTTTTTGTTTTGAATTTCCATATCTAAAAGGTGTTTTTATGAACGATTCTTTTCTCGCAATTATTAAAGATTTTTTGTTTCGCAAAATATACGAAAAGTAATGATTGAATTTAATTACTTTACTTTTTTCACAACGGCGAACATGATTTGTAGAATAGGTGGTACTATAGAATTATACAAGGTGTTTGAAAATAAGATGTTAATTCTTAAGAACGTGAATCCTCAGGTCGTTTTTGAAAGAAAAGTTTAAATAAACTAATATGTTATAGTTGTAACTTTTGTGATACGGGGTAGATTGGAAAAATATATCTTGTTTTTATATTATCTGCGATGCTTCTCTAAATATAATTTTAATTAAATTTGGTACCCAGCACAAATGTTTAATTATTAAACATATATGTTAAAAGTTATAGTGGGTTAGGGATCCCTGGACCATTTTTACCATTCATTACCAATAAGGGATGGTATTTACTTGGGTACACGCCAAAATAAAATTAAAAGTGCTAAAAACCAAAAAAAAATTAAACAAGTAAAAAGATAATTAAAAATCGACGTTTCGGTGGCAAATCTGCTACCGTTGTCAAGATAAATGGAATAAAAATAATAAAAATAAAAATTTACTATTATTAATGTTTTAAAATTTAAAATTTGTATCTTTTTTAGGATATTCTGAAAACTTTGACATTAAATGTCAAAATATGTTTGTTTGGTTATAGTGTCATAGTGACATAGATAACTGGTTGCTGGTGTATTGATTGTTTATATTACAAAAAAGGTGAATAGTTAGTTAATTTTTAGTCTTCCTGATGATACTTCAGTATCAAGCAAAGGCAACCAAGTTTTATTTAAATTAACTGAAATTGATGCTAAACAATTATCTTTATTTAATAATATATACGCACTTTCTTTGATTTTGCGTTTTTTAGAACAAGTTTCCTTTGCTAAAATGCTCGAAGCATCCCAGTTTATTCTATGATTGTTATCAAATGCGTGTTGGCAGATTTTTGATTTATGAAATTCTGTGTTTTTAATGTATGATCTGTGTTCCTTTATGCGTTTGGCTAATGGTCTACAAGTTTCACCTAAATAAAACTTATTGCATTCGCAAGGTATTTTATAAATGACATTTTTTGTATAACTAATAAGCTAATTTTTCGTGAGTAGCTTTATTTTGACCAGACGACCAACTTTTTTCCTTACAACAATTTTCGTTGGTGGTAGCTTACAGGGGTAGCAGGAATTAAATGTGTTGATTTGACAAATATCAAAAATTTATTACAAACAGGGATTTTCTCTGTTAATTTTTAAGATAATTATCTAAATACACCCAAAAATATTTATCTTACAAAATGTAAGGTTTCATCAAAGAGTCCCCTACCACCAACATGTATGGTTAACGATGTCGTAAAAAATAACTACTAACCAGCTGATTTTTTTTCTGTTGACTAAATAATATTTATACAAGGTGATTCAAAAATCGATCAAGAAACTTAAGGGGGTGTACCTACTTGACAAAATAAGGGTAGAGCTTCATATAATTTTTTTCAAAATGTCATTAGTTTTCGAGTTACAAGCCGTCAAAGCTCAATTTTTATTTTGGTTTTTTCGCCGTATTTAAAAAGGTTTTTTTTTAAATATTTAACTCACCGTAGTTCAAGAACTAAGACGGTTAGGACATATATTTATATGAATTTTTTTATTTTTTGTTGTAGAATCGCCCCGTAAAGTTTGTCGGTTCACTTACTGGACACCCTGTATGTATGTAGGTAATTTGATTCAAATTGATGAAAACTTCGATGTCTATTGGTGCCTAAACGGTGAGGTTTATCGACTTTAATCGCCCCCAGCTTTGCGATATATGTCAAAATAAAAAAGTTATGATGTTTGTAAATAAATTTTAAGTTTTAGGTAAAGTGCCCTCTGCCGGTATTTAAAAAAGTATTTTGTCTTAAAATTAAAGAATCTACAAAGCTCGATTTGTGTGCCAAATATCAACTGGATTGGGTAAAAAATAAATGCAATATGGCGAAAAAACTAAAATAAAAATTGAACTTTGGCGGCTTGTAACTCGAAAACAAATGACATTTTGAGAAAAATTTATATGAAGCTCTACCCTTATTTTGTCAAGTAGAATCACCCCCTTAAGTTTTGTGATCGATTTTTGAATCACCCTGTATAATTTAACACCTACATATCCTACAAATTGCGAGGTACATCATCCAGGTTTTTTGATATTCATCAAATCAACATATTTAATCTCAGCTACCCCTGTATGCTACTACCAATGAACATTGTTGTAAGGAAAAAGTTGGTCGTCTCGTCAAAATGAAGCTTCTTACGAAAAATTAGCTTATTAGTAATAAATGGTTCAAGGATCCCTAACTATACCGCTTGGGACATAGATTCATATTAAGTTTTTCTTAAAATACACCCAGGAATTGCCTCCTTAAATAGAAAAGTGATATAGTCCTTTCTCTAGTAATTATTTCTTACAAAGTATATTTACCTGTAAACTAACGCCTTTTCCCAAAGTATCCCCCTTCCAGAAGGGGCATCCTTCCACCTGAGTACCCCCATCACCGCCTGTCGCACCCAACCCCTTGGTATGGTGTTTCGATCGTTTTCCGAGAGTGTCCTCATCAGGGCAGAATTGGTCGTCCGGTTAAAACAAGATGGATACACTAATATGAATTTTAGTCTATGTTCATCGTAGTATTTTCTGCAGTTTTCTTTTTTAATTCATAGAAACTCATTGTTTGTTTAAACTGAAATTTAGTGTTTGCTTATTGGTTAAGAAAAAATTTGTGGGGCTAGTTCCAAACTGTACTATCTCCAAAATTACCATATTTTATTTTTTTCTAAATGCTATAAATTGAATGTATAGTAAAACCATTTTAAAAGCGCAAATTCGGTACCCTCTGAAAATAATACAAAAAACATAAAAAAGGCCGCCTGCAATCGGACTATTTTATATAAAGGCGCCGCTATCCATTACAACGACGCGCCGATACACTATGGGATAGAAATCCATTATTTTGGCCAAAAACAATTTTATTGGCTTATTCTGTGTATTTCAAAGTAGATACTCCAAACTACATGTACGAAAAATTATAAAAGGATATGACGACTTCTATTGGGGTAATAAAAACTTGAAAATGTATTTTAAGTAAACATAAATATACAACATTTAATCCACTTAGTTTATTATTAGCCTTACTTACTAAAAAAGTAAAAGAGTTTACAATTGCCTTCCTACTTTTTGCTATTTCTGAGTGTAAGGACAGATACAAGATTTTTTTATAATTTACAAGGTTTTTCCATTTTAAAAATTAATATGTTTTTTCCTACACTGTTTATCCTAAAAGATAAAAGCATTCTGATGAAAGATATGGATTCTACAGAATCTACCCAACAATACAGGGTTTTTATTTATTTTATACGTTAAAAAATAAAGAAAGTTGGAAAGATGTATCTCTATTACGCTTCTAAGAATAATTGAAAATTATTTTTCAGATGTGGATGGTCATATTTCCGAAACTAATTTTTTAGAGCATTTTAAAAGATTTTTTGGTGGTGATTCAGGGTATTCCATTTAAAAAATCATACCTATTGTCGTACCCTGTATATCATATGAGATAATAACCATCGGATTACTGATTAGAATACTAACGAATTAACCAAACAAGCTGACATTTTAGTTTATTTTGTACAATAAAAATAATAATGTTAAGGGGGTGTAAATTTATAATAACATATAATAAGTTTTAGGTTCCCAAAAGCATTTTTAATAATTTATAATATTTTTCCAGTAAAAAGCACCTCATTTTAAGTTAGATTGGTAAATTTCAGAATTTTGCCCAAAAAATAATTTCTATCCCATAGTGCGATAGCCAGCTGCATCAAGCGTCATATTATAAAAGAAATATAGGAAAGTCGGCAGCGAAGACAAACATGCCGATTTATTTGGTTTAAACTTTTTTGTAATTTTTTTCTTATCAAAGAGCACCGAATTTACATTTTTAAACTGTTCCTTCTATATGTATCCTGACGATTGCAATACCTCCAATACTATTAAAAATTGGATATATCAAGTCTGTTTTTTACAGTTTTTTAGTCATAAAATATACAAGGTGTTTAATTTTTAAAAAATCAAACTTTGTGTCATACCTTTAAAAGTCGTTAGAAAAGATATAGGTACGCCACTGAAATCTACGTAAAATCCCTAACACTTTGCAATTTACATTTTATTTCTATCCCTTACAACAAGAGAGTTATAAGTGCCTGGCCAAATAGACAAAATTTGAAAAACACACTGTATCTCTAAAACGAATCAAGTTAGCCATGACTTACTTCCACCTCTGAATTTGTTTCAAAATCGAAACAGAGAATGTGTAATCAGATTTGTTCTACCTATTTTAATTCCCCAATACCCCGAGTGGACAATAAAAAAGTGACACCCTGTAGTTAGGCTATTACTGTATCGTGAAGTGTACCAAGAAAAAGAGAATACGATTTCAAAAATTAAAATTTTATTATTTATTAATTTTAAGCCAAAAAAATTAATAAAAGAAAATGTCGTATAAAAATTTCTTTAGAATTTTATTATTATTGTAATTTTTAAAGCATTTAGGTAAGTATTGGTTCTAATAATATTCTTTTTCTTGTAGCTGATACTTTTCAAGATCACTACCACTCTAAGATCGCCGCTTAACCAAAAAGCAAACAAAAATTCAAACAACAAACTGGTTCTTATTCAAGGTAAGTGTATTACCGCCAATCCAAATCACACACACCTTAAAATAATACAACAACCAAAAGTATGTCACAACAATCACTTTGATAAAGTTAGGGTCAATTTTCGCAACGATCCATTTAGAAAATCACCCTGCATTTCTCAAAAACCAAAACTCCATAACAAACAGTCACATAACGCCACTCAAAAAATCCTCAAAAGTCAAAACTTTGCCGATCCGACGAGGTCAAAATCTGTTCTTTCGTTCGACAATCAAGAATGCTTTGGCACGCGACAGCGTTTGTTGCGGACTGACTGCGAGAAACATTTGAAAAGCTACCGCGTGTTGAGCCGCGAAAGCTTCAGAGCTTCGGCCAATGAAAAGCTCGAAAGGAGTGCAGGTCGGGTAAATTCGGCGGCGATCGGAAGTGTAGGTCTTGAGGGAAATGCACTTTTTGTTTTTTCACGGGATGGATATCCGTTTTACTGTAGGGGATGGAGGAAATTAATTGAGGTGTTTATTTAAAAAGGAAATCGTTTAATCTCAATTTTAAATTCTCTTTTCCACGACCGATTAAAAAAATGAGTTTTTTTAATCGTTAACATGAAGTTAAAGTACTTCATTTTAACTACTTTTTAACATTATATATAGTGTTAAAAAAAGTAACTCTTTGAAGCTTTCTTTTACACTTTGAATTAGTATTTTGTTTCAATGCCTACTACAATAAAAATAAATATTAATTTATTCAGTGTAACAGTAAACGCGACATCAACTGAACCCAACGGTCAAGTTACCTTTGATTTCGTCATTATTTCTTTCAGTTCATGTGTCACTAGTTCTAAAATTTAACAGTTTGCAAATAAATTTAATAGAAATTATTGAAAATTAATAGTAATAATGAATTTGGATGAATAAGAAATTAAAAAGGAATTTATACCGTTTTAGTATTATTTTTACGAAAAGTAAGAACATACAATCTTCTAAAATTAAATAATAAATGCATAAGTTATGAAGAGGATAAATGTCTCTTAAAAATAAAGAGGCTATGATTTTTTGTTGCAATATAATGGCTGTGCTGCCAAAATTAAAATTAATAAGTTTAGATATATAAAACGTGTGTGAAATGGTATTTTGGAAAATGTTTATACGGTCGTGGAAAAATATAGTATGCAACACATGCATAAAGTGTCTTTTTTACGCATGGATCAGATTTGTTCTGGTAAAGTAATTGGTGTATATACATACATAAAAAAACATAGGTGTCGAACATATACTGGGTGATTTAAAATCGAAAACGAAACTTAAGGGTGATTCTACTTGACAAAATAAGAGTAGAGCTTCATATAATTTTCTTTTCAAAATGTCATTCGTCTCGAGTACAAGTCAAAGTTCAATTTTTATTTTTTATTTTTCGCCATATTGTATTTATTTTTAACCACTTCAGTTGATATTTGGCACACAAATCGAGCTTTGCAGAATCTAAAATTTTAAAACATAAGTACTTTTTTAAATACCGCCAGGGGGTACTTTACCTAAAACTTAAAATTCATTAAAAAAAAAAGTACTTTTGTCTTAAAATTTTAAAATTTCCAAAGCTTGATTTGTGTGCCAGATATCAACTGGATTGGTTAAAAAATAAATGCAATATAGTGAAAAACCAAAATAAAAATTGAACTTTGACGGCTTGTAACTCGAAAACGAAATGACATTTTTGAAAAAAATATATGAAGCTCTACCCTTATTTTGTCAAGTAGAATCACCTCCTTAAGTTTCGTGATCGATTTTGAATCACCCTGTATAACTTCCTTCTTTTTGAAGTCGGTTAAAAATAGGGGAGCCGTCAAATATCTTAAAACTTCAATTTTGATATGTATGTAGGTAATTTATTAAAGAAAATGGGATATATTACTGCCCGTGAAAGTAAAATGAATCATTTATTTTTTTTACAGTCCATTTAACCAAAATAATGTTTCAAAGCAGAAATAATGGCTGTATTTAATTTTCTGTGACGCCATTTTAAAAATTAATAGAATGTTGTAATATATTATTGGAAAAAACATTTTTATATGGTAGGCGAGCCCAAGAGGATGATTCCGGGATTTATTTCAGCGCAGCAAATTAAGATACCAAAAGATACCTTGTACACACCCGGTTAAGTACCCTCACCAAATATGAGCCCTGTATATAGGGCCGATCGTAAAAACAAAAATATATCCATCAGAAATTTTGGGTTTGCAAGAAGGCCCGCTAGGAGCCCAGATCTTAGTCCCCTAGATTATCTTCTTTGGGGATATCTTAAGAACCGTTTATTTAAAAATGCACCCTCACGACCTTTAAGTACTACGACAAAATTTGATAAGGGAAGTTGCTGCCATTCCTGCGAGAACAATTAATCGAGCTGTATTAAAAATACAAAGCAAAGCAAAAAATGCATTGAGGCGGAAGGTTATCTCTTTGACCACCTATAATAGTGATTAAATTATGTTTATTTTTAATATGGGCATTAAGATAGTATTACAAATTGTTTATGTAAGCTGATTTGTTGTCTACCTTTTTGTATCTTATGTCTAATATTCATGAAATTTTCGGTTAATAAAGTAATTTCCGCTCTTAGATATCAATGAGTTGCAATAAAAAGATTACGAATATGTAATAAGTTTATTTTTTTTACCTTCTTACCTAAAAATGTAGTTCAGGGCCGTATTATGGTAAAATAAATATGTAATATTCTGGTGATGGAATTTTCTCTACGAAACGTCGGCAAATATCAAAGTGGCGATATATAGTGTTTTAAGAGTGATGAAAGGATTTAATTAAATTGAAAAAATATCAGGTCCGTATTTAAAAAAATTAAGTTGATGATGGTCGCCAGAAGGCGAAACGTCAGATTCAATATTTAATCACACTGAATTATAGAGCAGAAAAAGTGGCCATGAAAACGTGTTTTTCATTTTGAGTTATCTTAACAAATATAGCCAGAAAACAATAGAAACCAAAATTGAAAATTCCGGTTTTTTCAAATATCTTCGGAAGTACTCGGAATTTTTAAAACGCAAAACGGCATTTTATTGAGCATCAAATTGTGCAACTTTGCCTCCATTTAACCGATCCTGTATCTCTTACGGTTTCCGAAATCCCAATGATGAGCGTCGAATTCGAGCCACCCTGTAGAGTGGATATTCCACTAATCTGACAATTTGAGAATGACGTAAGGAAAACGAAGGGTTACAAAGTTGTAAAAACGTCACTTTGCGTCCTTGAGGGTGGCTATATTTTTTTATTTTTAAGAAAATAATTCAAGGATAATGAAAAATATATTTCAATACTTACGATTCGAACGATTTCCACAACCCGAAATATAAACATTTTTTAAAATATTTTAAAATCTATAGCTGCTTTTCTCAACGATAAAAAAGTACAAAATATATATATAACATTTTTCTTCTTAGCATCTAAGCTTTGCAACCCAATAGGTCTCTATGCCTCTCGAGTAAATCCCCATTTAGCATCGTGAGCTCCCTTACTAATAGTAGTATTAGATATCCAACATCCTGTACCACCCGGTATATAAAGAACAGTAAACATAGTAATATTAACAAAAAGTTGTCAAAAATAAAAAAAACCTAACCAAGTAAATATTTTAAACACATAAGTACCGTCATTGATCACTACTCCCTTAAAATACATATCCTATTTTTAGTGTAAATATTTTTGACAGAATAACAGATGATACAACATAATAATACAACATTTTACTATTTTATTCGAGCGAGCATCATTTTTTGCGTTTACATTTGATATTCCACCCATTCACTTGATGACATTTGCCATGTCTCTAAATGTAGGTCGTATAAAGCATGGTAATTTATTTTCATTGCGCATATTTTTTTTCTTTCAATTTAATTGGATTAACGTGTGAAAAACGTGTGCTACAGGGTGTTTTAAATTAAAACACATTTATTTCAGGCGATTAATTATTTATTTCACAGTATATCGGATTTTGATGCGATATAATGATTCTTTGCTCTTAAAATCGCTGGAAAACGTAGAAAACTACCCTTCCGATCCTCGTTTGTTCCTTCGGCTTTAATATTAAGGCCCCGATGGTGAATTTACCTAAAGGTTACCGTTCTCATCGCTCATTGATGTCTCTTAGCACAATTTTAAACAGCTTAGGCTCGCCGCACAATACTACTTTCCTCTTACTATCGGACATGATTATTTGAAAGACGACCGAAATTAAGCTTTTATGACCGCGAGGATACTACCTCTGATCCAATATCCGATCGGACCTCACGTCAAACATATCACAAATCAGTCAACCTTCGGATAATCGTGTCCGATAGTCCTATTAAAAAGAAGGATGTGCGAGCAGCCTTAGGACATCAATTCTCACTATACGTCGTGTTTACCTTCCCTACGTACTCAATTATCAATAACAGAATTATTTTAGTGTTGCTTTACTAGCTTATACCGGGTGTTGCTCCGTCGAGCGGGACCATAGGGGAATCCAATGTAATTTTGAAGTGGTTTAAGAGCACAAAAGTTGTACCCAGTGTACAAATTTCAGCTCTTTTCAGTCCGCCAGCTAAGAGATAAATCCTAAAATAAGTTACGAATCTCCTATCTTCTTATCCGCCTTGTATTATTAGAAGTTTATAATAAAATACTAGAAAATTCTTTAATCTCTTACTCTAAGTTGTCAGATCAATGTCACATCATTTTTAAATAATGAACTACTTAAATCAAGAAAAAATCACTATTATAAAATGGTTTTACCAGGGAAATAGTTATCGAAGAGTAGCGGATATGTTTGCAGCCTATTTTCCCAATAGGCCAATACCAAGTAAATCGACAATAGAACGGACGATAAAAAATTTGAAAGTACAGGCACAGTAATCAATAATTGCAAATGTGAAGAAAATCGACGTGATCTTTCGCCAAACGATTTTGTTCTATGGGAACATTTTAAAACTAAGCTACCAATAAAAAATATGAAAATTTAGTCCACCTAAGGAATGCTATTTCCGCTGAATGTGCCAGAATATCGATGTACCAACTAGCCAACGTAAGAAATGAGTTTTATATTCGTTTGGGTTATTGTCTGGCAGTTAATGAAGGAATATTTGAGCATTTGATTAAATCCTGATATTTTCGTCATAAATTGATTTCTAAATGTAGAAAAATTTGTTTTATTGTCTTGCGCAACTGTGAGTGCATGTGTTGGAATTAGCTGTAAACCAAAAATGAAATGCGAGGATTCTTTTTGAAACTCCTGTATAAAATTGTTCAGTTTTGGCAATGACATTATAAATTAATGATCTAAATTGTCACTGATAAATCGACATGGTGTTTTTATTATTGATTTCTAGAGTACAGGGTGTATAATGAGATACTAAGTTGCAGAAGTATTAAGCAGTTTACTCTTTACTGGTTGGTTGAAAAATGCTCAAATTTTCATTTTAGGTGGAACTTACTGTGCTATAAATCCTTAAAGCATTTTTTCTAAAATGATTAGGGGAGCCAATATTTGACTACTTCAAAATTTACATGGGATTCCCTATGTCCCGCCTCGACGGAGCAACACCCGGTATACCTTTTAATTAGCTGAACCTGTTGTATAGTATATAATTTACATGTCATTATATGGCGTCCCCAACAACCCTGAGCATTCTTGATTCTATTCAAAGAAGGGCTATTCGTCTCATTAATGATCCTTCACTTACAGAAAGGCTTCCCTCTCTTGCCCATCGTCGGGCTGTGGGCGATTTATCGCTTTTTTATAGGTACTTCCATGGCTTCTGCTCTGAAGAATTGACCAGTATAGTTCCTCCACTCACGGTTCCCAACAGAGAAACTCGTGGTTCCGCGCGTATGCATCCCTATACGGTCCAACTGGACAGGCCCCGAACTTCCCATTTTGTTCGTTCTTTTATCCGTAGAGTTTCTAGATTGTGGAACCTGCTGCCTGCGGAGGTCTTTCCTTCCCTCCAAATCTTCAAGTATTTAAGTCCCGTGTCAACAAACTCCCTCTTACCTCGCTTAAGACACCCACGGTACGTTAGTATTTAGGCTTTTAGCCTTCGTGGTTTGTCCAAAGATAAAAAAAAAAAAAAATGCGAGAAAAACGGGACGTATAGTATGAATCGACCTTTAGTGCCCTCATACCTTAAGATGGCAGTGTGCGATTTGCATAATTCGATAAGAATGCCGTTAATTTAAATTTAAAAAAAACTTGCTTCAATACCTTATTATCAGGAATTAATTTCGATTTTTATCGATAACCTCTGAACAACTTAAGTCAAAGTAACTCCGCAACAACTAATTTCTAGAACACATGGTTTTTGATACTTGACAGGTGACAGGTGACATTTGACAAGTGACAGCTGTCAAAATTCGGCATTTTAAGGAGTTAATTGTGGTCAGAAATGTCGATATAATAAGCTCCCCCAGAGGACTAAGGAAGTTTATCCCTTATATCCCTCCATTCTAATAAAAAACACTAAATAGAGCTAAAGGGCACCATTACGACATTCCGAAGAATACCACATTATAAGGAATAAAATGCCCATCCACCCCTCCTATGGTTTACGTCAAGCAGGTGTGTTTCGTTTTAATTTCGAGACATGTGCCGGACGCCAGACCTCTCATCAGGGTACGAGGACTACTTACAAGTGGGCCAGCTGTTCTGAAGACAAGATTTTTAACAAAAGATTATGTTACATCCCTATAAGACCGTAATTAAAAAAATGTGAAAAAGAAGGATTTTGCAGCGATCTGTTCGTGATACGGCCAGGATCTGTTTTAAAATCTCTAATTATATCAAACAGCTGAGACATGAACACTGTGTTTCTTGTTATTATTTGTAAAAAGAGTTAAGGTTTATTCCCAACTAACAATTTAGAATTATACAGGGTGGCCCACCATATTCGACACGGTCTGTAGCTGGATAACCATGGGGTTTTTAAAAAGTAAATACTGGAACATATACAGGTCGGATAAGACCACAGTATAAAATTATTTTAGTCTATACAGGGTGTCTCAAAAAAGTGTGACGTATCAAAGTTATATTTTTTAAATGGAACACCCTATATTTTATGACGGTTTTAGATTCTACTTTAAAAAATAACTCAAGTTTGTTTATAGTACTAAGTGTCTAATTTTATTCGTTTTTGTGATATTTGATTTTTTGAAAAATGCAGAGGTAAAATTAAATTGATTTTACTTTAACACTTTTAACACTTTAAACTTTAAAATGTGTAACAAGATTAGAAAAAGTCTGCCATATCATACGTAGGTCAAATCAAGATCAAATATTGTACAGGGTGATCAAAAAATAATTTCAATTTTTCAGAAAATCAAATAGCCATATCTCTCTTATTTTAAATGGAACACCCTGTATTTTTTTACGTCACATGATGACAAATAAAATACTCTTTTCAAATGGTGTATAGGTTGCCTATACCTATCTTTTGTGCTTTTTAGTAAAATCTGTTTTTACAAATTTTTAGTCCAAATGTTTATTTAAATTAAAGTTGGCTGTGACATAGCAGCCATTAATATTTTTCTTAAGAAAATAACAACGACCATTTATTGATTACTAGTGTTTTAGTCAGTTTAAAAGAAATTTCAATGATTTTAAATAAAAACCCTTCTTCTACAACAACAAGATGATATAATACTGGTAGGATGTGAAAAAATTGGTTTACTTTAGTCTAGAGTTAATCCTGAAAAATATTCCAGGAGAAACCATCTGATAACCTTAATAGTTGCTTTAAAAAATTTGACACAGTGATTATGGATAATGGAAGAAACGAGTTATAGGTCACAGAATGTCGTCATAACTGACCAGAGGCGTTATTAGGATTGTTTAAAAACACAAGTTTTATCATTACCACATTCAGCTGAAATAAGTGTTATTGGAAGTAGCATTATAAGCAACTAATGATTTTTTTTCTGTGAATTTTAAAAATAGTGGCAGATAATACAAAATCTTTTAATTTTGTGCTTTTTTCCAACAAATTTACATTTTGCAATAACGGCTTAGTAAATAGGCATAGCTATATCACAGCCTACTTACATTTAAATAGACATTTGGAAAAAAAATATGTTAAAACGGAATTTACTTAAAAGTATAAAAGATAGGTATAGGCAACCTATACACCATTTGAAAGAGCATTTGGTTTGTCATCATGTGGTGTAAAAAAATACAGGGTGTTCCATTTAAAATAAGAGAGATATTGCAATTTGACTTCCAAAAAATTGAAATTAATTTTTGATCACCCTGTATAATCTATGATCTCGATATGACCTACGTATGATAAGGCAGACTTTTCCTAATCTTGTAACAAATTTTAAAGTTTAAGGAGTTTATATTGTTAAAATAAAATTAATTTAATTGCACCCCTGCAATTTGAAAAAAATCAAATATCACAAAAACGAATAAAATTAGACACTTGGTACTATAAACAAACTTAAATTATTTTTTTATGTAGAATCTAAAACCGTCATAAAATATAGGGTGTTCCATTTAAAAAATATAACAACTTTGATACGTCACACTTTTTTGAGACATCCTGTATAGAGTAAAATAATTTTATACTGTGGCCTTATCCGACCTGTATATGTTTCAGTATTTACTTTTTTAAAAACCCCATGGTTATCCAGATACAGACCGTGTCGAATATGGTGGGCCACCCTGTATACCATCTGAAAGAAAGTTTATAAAAAAACATGTTATAAATCGATTTTTGGTTATATCAGCGTTAATTCAGTTATACTACGTCTCTACTTTCTTAAAATAAGTAAACAAAAACATGAAAAACTTACTAAATTATTAAGAAAACCACTAAAATGTATTACTTCGTATATATTTTTCACCAAAAATACCTACGAAACTTTTGAATTGTTTTGTTTCAGACCAATCTTCAAGAACCTTTAGGGACAAATAATAGAGAAGCTTAAATCGCTGACGAAAGTTTTTAAGACCTTTTAAAGTTAGGCAATAGAGCTAAGGAAACAGTTTCTCAAAATACAACTTCTCCCAAAAGTAATAGGTAGTTATACAGGGTGTTCGTGCACTGTGGTGTCAAACTGCTATTACAATTCTCTTATTAAAATAGTAAAAAAAGTTCATATAAAACATGAGCCCGCAAAATTTTCGTTCTTATGATACAATTTTAAAAACTTTAAAAAGTCGAAAACACCTTTTTTTATCTTTTCTTTTATCTTTGGACAATCCACGAAGGCTAAAAGCCTAAATACTAACGTACCGTGGGTGTCTTAAGCAGGGTAAGAGGAAGTTTGTTAACACGGGACTTAAAATCTTGAAGATTTGGGGGAAAGGAAAGATCTCCGCGGGCAGCAGGTTCCAAAGTCTAGAAACTCTAGGGATAAAAGAACAAACGAAATGGGAAGTTCGGGGCCTGTCCAATTGGACCGTATAGGGATGCATACGCGCGGCACCACGAGTTTCTCTGTTGGGAACTGCAAGAGGAGGGACTATACTGGATAATTCGTCGGAGCAGAAGCCGTAAAAGTATCTATAGAAGAGCGATAGATCTCCCACAGCTCGACGATGGGCAAGAAAAGGAAGTCTTTGAGTAAGTAACGGATCATTAATAAGACGAACAGCCCTTCTTTGAATGGCATCAAGAATGCTGAGGGTTGTAGGGAATGCCATTCCTCAGACATGAGAACAATATTCCAGAGAGGGTCGAATTTGGGACACATACAAAGTGTATAAATGGGAAGGAGAAAAATACTTTTTGGCTCGGAAAAGAAATCCAAGCTTTTTGAAGCCACGATGGCTATAGACACATTTTAGTAAAATTTGATGACCAGACATTATTTAATTAGGTTTTTGCGGTAAAGTTACATAATTGTTAATAAGAAGTTAGAAAACTTTAAAAGATTAAATTTCTCCAAAGTTGCATTTAAGGTTTCTTCTAATCTAAATAAGATACAAAAAAGACGTAAAAACTGTAGTTTTATTTGCTCAAACTAAAGAAAATATAAAAACGTCAAACACATTTTCACAGTCAGTGGTAAAAATCTAACAATTTAATGAATCGGTTGAGGTCCTCGTGCGCTCGTGTCCCTGTTGTGTTGCAACGTTGCAAATGTTTGGGAAAATTTAATTATTTACGACTCAATGTTTTCGAAAACGATTGACGTTCGGACATAATATATTTTAAATCACTCGTATTCAAAAATTTGAGTTGGTAAATAAAAAGTAGATAATATCTTTAAAATATTGCTATTTTTAATTTAAGGGATTTAATTCTATGAAGTTTTTTTATTGGATTTTAAAAAGTAAATTTTATCGATAAAAAGGGCTCTACTTGCTTTAATTAACAAGCTAACAAAAAATAACGGTAATATTACCCAGACACTAAAATGGCAAAGAAATAACTAAGTAAAAACGTTAAGTAAAGGTCATAGGGTCAAAGAATGGTACAGAATTTTATTTCAGGCTTAAACAAAATAAATATTGACTGTGTCTTTTAAAATAATGAGTAAGATAAAAAAGACCCATGATAAATTTTAGTGCTTTTTACCTTTCACTTATTTGTTTTTTGATTGCCCAAAGTACTAACCATTATGGGACAAAGACCAATAAATATAATGGTATTATTGGTATCTCTTTAAAAATGTTTGCGTCTCTATTTTGACTCGGCTGCGTCTAGACGCTCAGATATTATTTTTTTGAGTATTCACATTATTTAAATTGAAAATAAAATTGAGACCCCTGAATCAGAGACAAGAATGAGACGAGTAACTGGTCCTAACAATTTGTCCATTGTATTTATCTCTTTCTGGTTTAACGCAAGTTCCAATAAATATGTCTTTGTCTTTCATCATGGCAGGCTATCGTAGATGGAGCAATCATCGCTTCGCCCTGGATGCCAAGTTGTTTACAATTTCTGCATGTAAACTTTAATGTCCTTTTTGGCTCACATCTAATTAAGAGAAAGAAAATATACCATGAATCGAATATTTTTAACTTGACAACGTTGCCAGGCAGTCACGCCGAAATGTTAATCGATATTTGTGTTTGATATTTTTCAATGGCCGATTTGTTTGGACAGTTTGTTTACATTTTCTGTGATTTATTGTGTGTTTCGTGGTTTTTACCTTTAATTGGACTTTGAATATTGACTTTTATTAGTGATCACAGTGTATATATTAAATTTGTGCTTTTCAACAGATAATTTAAGGTAATATTGACATGGTTATCTGTAAGAAAAAATCTTTATAAAAACCAAATAAATGACATTTTTAATAAGGTGTGTGTAATTATTGAACTAAACCCCAATATTTTATATTAATAGGAAACAAAAACAAGTACCTAACATTAAGGGCAAAAATAGCACAGCTATATAATTTGAATTTGGCGGGCAAACGATAAAGTCGACTCACGCGCCATCTGCGTTTGCCTTCCTTGAAGACAGACAAGGAAGGCCCAGCAGCTATCTCTCTCTCGGATAATTTATTTACATTTAGTTGCTCGTCTCATTGTGGTCTCTGCCTGAATGCAAAACCTGATATATCCATCACATATAAACCTAAAGAAAACTTTTTAATTTTTAATTTTCACTTGTAATATCACTAGTGCTAAATTTATTTCCGGAAATTTTTTAAGGCCACGAATATTTTGAAAATTATTCCGAGCCGCAGACATGTAAAAAAACAGCATTTAATTGTGGTCAAAAAAGGTATACTTTTTTGATCTCCAAAAAGTAGACCGTTTTCAAAATAAACGACTTTTTTATTAAATAACCGTCAGGAATTGTGGCAAAAGATTTTGGAAGCAGGAGTCAATATCATCAGGGCCCAAGAAGAATTATTATTTGGAGTCAGGCAAAATTTAAATAAAAGAATTAGACAATGTGTCCTGGTGGACGGTGAACATTTTAAACATTTATTATAATCAGTAGCCTTTTCTAACTTTATCGTTGTTAATTAAATTTTAGAGTGTTCGTGCGCAACCTAATAAAAAAGTCGTTTATTTCGAAAACGGTCTACTTTTGGAGATCAAAGAAGTATACTTTTTTGAACAAAATTAAATCCTGTTTATTATTTCCACTCGCAAATTGTGCATACAGGGAGGTCAAAAAGTTATGACCATTTTAATCAATCAATGTTATTGCATGTGGCGCCATCTAGTGGTAATGGCAAAATAGATATCATATTCGTGTTCGTCATCCCAAACAGTAAAAGTACACCAAATTGTCACTTTAATCTGTCCAGTGGATTCCGAGATATTTCACTAAATGTTTGGTAAAAAATTAGTTTTAACACCCTGTAGAACGAAAACCAATAACATTTTGCTAAGCGATATTGAGCTCAAACGCTTTATTTTCATGTCAGGTATCCTACATTAACCTATGTCCAATTAATTACGGGACACCCTGTATATCTGTTTTATCATCAAGTGGTCTCAATTAACAAATAAAAACTACTAAAGCCCAAAAATTGCGGTTATTTAAGCCTTAACAGTTTAGTATCTAACACCCTTAAAGCAAAACTCCAAAAACTTTCTTTAATTTAAAATTTTCTTTCAGATAAATCTGCACACTTCCGATACTCAAAACAATAGCTTTGTTCGCGGGTTTGATTCTGAACCGGTTCTGGGACTATTCGCATGCGCGTGAAAAAAGCAGCGTTCGCGGTTAGTAAAATCCTGAATTTTTAGTAACAGTTCTGTGTTCGCGGGTTACAATGGAATCAGTTCGTTACCGGTTCGTAACCTGATTAGCAGTCCTGGGATTTTTGTTGGAACTAAAAGTTCAGTTCGGAATTTCATGCGCATTGTCGACATGGTCAGCTGTTTTCTGTTTTTGTGGTACAAAAATAAACCGTTGTATTACAGTTTATTTGTTTCTGCCACTTTTTATGCGGGTTAATATACCTGTTGAATATTTTTTAATATATTTTTGTGATTCTGAGCGTATATAAACAAAGGATTTTTAATTGTATTCCGTATGAATGTATGTATGCAATAAAATAAATAAAGATTTAATTAAAAATTATAGACAATATTACAAGATTTTACCATTTCTTGTTGTTTGAATTTTATCTTTAGTTAAATACACATACTTATGTTAAAAACAAGAGGAGGCAGGGAATCCCTCGTCTTCCGCCGAGAGACCTCGAGTGGCTTTCGACAGTAGGTATAACAATTTACCTTTTTGTTTGAATTTAATTTTTTTTGTGTAGTACCAAAAGGCTAGGTTAGAATACATCCTCAGCTGTATAGAAAATCGTTCGCGGTAAATAAAAATTCCGAACTAATAAATAACTAGACATGCGCTTTAAAATAATTCTAAACCAGTTCGGTTCTGGTTCAGAATCGGTTCAATACTAGACCCGCGAACATAACAAGCAAAGCAAATAAGATCATATTTTTTCCATTAGGAATATACATATTTTATAAATTTCTGCTTACAGAAACCCTTCTCATACGTACGTGCTTCTTAACCAAATAAAAAATCTCAATTTAGGTAAAACACTTCTCTAAGATGTATTTCTTTTTAAAATCAAAAAACGTAGGTAGATGAGAGACTGCGCCACATACAGAAATAAAATGTTATCGTTTGGGACAATCAGTGAGAAGAGTCTTGGAATATTAAATGTTCTAGGTGGGTAAAGGTTTTAAGGTATTTACTTGAAAATGGCGGATACATTATTTATAAGAATTTCATTAAGAATGTATTTTAGTGTTTAAGGAAGTCCAAAAGCAAACTTTATCTTTAAAAATTTGGGGGTCTTTAGGCAACAGGCAGAGACAAGAATGAGACGAGCAACTAAATGTAAATAAATTATCCGAGAGAGAGATAGCTGCTGGGCCTTCCTTGTCTGCCTTCAAGGAAGGTAAACGCAGATGGCGCGTGAGTCGACTTTATCGTTTGCCCGCCAAATTCAAATTATATAGCTGTGCTATTTTTGCCCTTAATGTTAGGTACTTGTTTTTGTTTCCTATTAATATAAAATATTGGGGTTTAGTTCAATAATTACACACACCTAATTGAAAATCTCATTTATTTGGTTTTTATAAAGATTTTTCTTACAGATAACCATGTCAATATTACCTTAAATTATCTGTTGAAAAGCACAAATTTAATATATACACTGTGATCACTAATAAAAGTCAATATTCAAAGTCCAATTAAAGTGTAAAAAACCACGAAACACACAATAAATCACAGAAAATGTAAACAAACTGTCCAAACAAATCGGCCATTGAAAAACATCAAACACAAATATCGAATAACATTTCGGCGTGACTGCCTGCGGCATCGTTGTCAAGTTAAAAATATTCGATTCATGGTATATTTTCTTTCTGTTAATTAGATGCGAGCCAAAAAGGACATTAAAGTTTACATGCAGAAATTGTAAACAACTTGGCAACCAGGGCAAAGCGATGATTGCTCCATCTACGATAGCCTGCCATGATGAAAGACAAAGACATATTTATTGGAACTTGCGTTAAACCAGAAAGAGATAAATACAATGGACAAACTGTTAGGACCAGTTACTCGTCTCATTGTTGTCTCTGGAAAAGGTTTGCAGCTGATTTTTCAACTATACAACATCAAAAAAACTAACAAATATCAGCTAGAAATTAGACGACCTTGCAGAAGAACGTATCTAATATTTTTATTTTACACAAAAACTAAGCGTGGTACAAAAAAACACATTAACTCAGAAGTTTCCGAGATAGTGGATATTTGAATACCACTGATTAGCTTTTATAAATACAGCGTGTCTTGGGAAGTTCTTAACAGATGGGAAACTTTTTTATTAATAATTTTACGAAAAAAGTGTCTCTTTATAAGAAGTCCTGCTTGATGAGAAAATACAATTCCACAAAAATATTTGGAGGTGGTTTGTGGGCACAACAGCCAATATTATTGAGAGAAAAATGTACGCCACTGGCTTTTCATGCAGTTTTTACATTTTTTCCTTTAAAGCAACTTAAAATACAACTTTTTAGTGTAGTACATTTTTTTGTATCTGGCTTCGTATTAAAGATATTTAAAAACAAACAGACCTTTCAAAAAATATTTAACGCCCTGTATCTCAGAAACGAAGCAACTCCGGACATATGTTTATAGACACTTTTCTTTATAAAATGACATAAGAAATCACCTTTTAAAGTTTGGTACCGTAGTTAGGAAATAACTCTTATTTTAATTTGAAAACAAGTCATTTTTAAGACACCCTGTACATCTAACCTCTAAATATGTTTGTGGAATTGTATTTTCTCATCAAGCAGGACTTTTTATAAATAGACACTTTTTTCGTAAAATTAATAATAACAAAGTTTCCCATTTGTTAAGAACTCTCGAAGACACGCTATATATATATAAACGTTCCCTTAAGTCAACGTATCAAAGTGGTTTTGTGAATTTACTAAAATATGTTTTGACATATGTTGTTTTTCCCAAAAACCTCTCAATTGGAATACTTTCTGGTAATAAAATGCAGGTGCAATGAGTGGGTTTGAGATTATCCGAACTAAAACCGTAAAAATCGTTCCATTGACTGCCCAAAATACGTGAACCTGAATAAAACGAATAACATTAACAAAGCAGGTGCGACAGAAAAAGTTTCATGGGAAATAAAGCCATTTATTCCTTAACTGTAACATTTGCAAAGCGATATTTATTTAAATTAAAATTTAAAATTTTCAAACATAAATTTTCGGCGGTGGTAATCTCGACGCATAATAACCTTTTTTTACCTATGCCAAAGAAAAGTTTCGAAATCCGATAGGTATTTTCGACGCAGGTACAGGTATAGATGGGCCCATATTTCATTCATTCTGAAAGCGATGCCGCCAAGTACACGAAAAATGATAAAGTAAACAAACCTTTTAGAATGCACATAGCCTCGGACAGAGCCTGATTACATATTTTTAGATAAATAATAAAAAATACATTGCTAAAACACGTATCACCTACTTACAAAACATTCTCCTATTTCTCCTCTGCCTACTATAAAACCGGTGGCATGTGGCGTGGTACTAGAAACTCGTCGGGTTAAATATTTTTGCTGCAATAAATCATTGTTCACAAAAGTGTTTATTTGCTTTTTCTTTTTTGTGTATTTGGCGGCATCGCTTTTAGAATGAATTAAATTTGGACCCACCTTTAGTTAGGTAGTTTTGTTAAGGTTAGAAAAAAGAATGGTTTAATTTAGGAAAAAAATTAATTAACTAAAACTATGACCCCCCACCTATACTTTGTCATCGGTTTTCGGTGTTTTGTTACTTGATATTACTCGAAAATTTTCCACCGAAGACAGAGTATAGGGGGGGTTATGGTTAGTTCTGGTTAGTCAAGACTTTTTTAAATTCCCTAATTAAACCTGGGACTAATACACACAAGGGTGGGTCAAAACAAGGGCTGGCAAAAACCGAAAAAATCAAAACTGGTTTCGGTTAAAACCGGTTAACCGAATATTTAAAAACCGGTAATAAAAACCGGTTTTAAAAACCGGTGTTAAAAACTGGCTTTAAAACCGAAAACCAAAAACGGTTTTTAAAACCGATACACCGAAAACGGTCTTTAAAACCGAAAACCGAAAACGGTTCTTAAAACATAATACCATTAAATTTGCCCCTTTATTTCAAACAATTCTTACTAGAAACATTTTCTTCTAAAATGCGCCGTTTTCTGGTTATTTGCCTGTCTAAAGTTAAATGAACCACCCTGTATAATCTGTCAACCCATATCCGATTTTACAAAATGAACGGTTTTTCTTTTTTAGATATAAACCGCAATCAACCAAAAACCTATTAATTGATATTCGAAGAACCGCTTTTCGATTTTGGTCCGATTATCCAAAAACCGTTATTCGAAAACCGATTATCCGAAAAACCGGTATTTGAAAACCGCTTTTTAAAACCGGTTAACCGATATTTGAAAACCGGTTTCAAATACCGGTTAACCGGTATTCAAACCGGTTTCGAATACCGGTTTTCGTTTTAGCAAAACCGCGGTTAACCGAAACCGGTTAACCGAAAAACCCATTTCGGTTGCCAGCCCTACTTAAAAGTTTGTTTTTTTTCAAAATTAAAAGATACTGTAAGAAAAGTGGTTTACCATATGCATAAGGTCTCTCTCCTTCAATTTTTTGACCTTATTTTTGAAACAGATTTCATTAAAATTATTAAAAAAAAACGGTTCGGAACTTTGCAGTTTAGTTTAAATTCTTTTTCGTAATCCATATTACCAAACGCATCAATCATTACTTTATAATTCATTATAATTTAAATAACATTTCCATAACCTTTGATAATCCAACATTTCCATCCAGATCCGAGAATTTCTGGATACGACTCTTGGCAAAAGTGATCGAAATTCATGTCTTTGAAGCCCGGAATGATCCAGAGGTAGATAAGGAGTTGTTGTCAACCCCTGAAAGTACTTATCATGTGTCAGTGCATCTCGGAAGGAGGATACTGTCTGTCTGGATGGCCTGGCAGATAATTTATAGATTTCATGGACGAAAATAATCGTTCAACCTATAATCTGTTCATTTTCGTTTTGAGAAAAACAGTTGAACAATTATTGCATGGAATTAATAATTCAAAACGTCAGTATCCCTGGAATTCAATAACTGCATTTTAGCGCTTGGACAACAGAACAGAAAGAAACACCTGAAATAACCCGACACCCACGGTACTGTGGTACTTAGATATAAGCCTTCAAGAGCTGTCACAAAAATAAACACCTTTTCAGCACTATCTGGACAATTTAGGAAGATCTTAGTTAGCCCTGAAAGAAATACCTTTGAGTAGTGTAAAAAACTAGAAGCAGTAAGATTTTATTCCTTTTCATTTTTGTTGAAGAAAAATAGGTGTTTTGTGTAGCCCCCTGTCAGTATGAATAAGACTACCATGATCTTAAATCAAATCAAGTGGGTAAAGAGGGAAAACCCAGTAAAGATGGGTCCAGATTTAATTCATTCTGAAAGCGATGCCGCCAAGTACACAAAAAATGATAAAGTAAAGAAACCCTTTTGTGAACAATGATTTATTGCAGCAAAAAATATTTAACCCGACGAGTTTCTAGTACCACGCCACGTGCCACCGGTTTTATAATAGGACAGAGGCGAAATAAGAGAATGTTTTGTAAGTAGGTGATACGTGTTTTAGCAATGTATTTTTTATTATTTATCTAAAAATATGTAATCAGGCGCTGTCCGAGGCTAATGTGCATTCGAAAAGGTTTGTTTACTTTATCATTTTTTGTGTACTTGGCAGCATCGCTTTCAGAATAAATTAAATATACCTACTTCGGCTCAGAATCCACTTAGGGTCCAGAAATCGGACAAGAAACATCAGTGTTTTAGTATAATTTTTTATTTTTATAAGCTTCAATACAAAAATACTTTCATTAAAATGGTAAAATTTCTTTTAATATTTAAGTTATCAAGATAATTCTATTCTATTCTATTTTTTTTTTCTTGGTTTTGGCCCCTTCAGGTCCAATCCACCGCTCTCCCCCTTCCAGACTATGCTTTCCAGGGCTTCGTCGGCGGAAAATCTGGATAATCCAGCTCGTAGCTCCCAGAAAGTCCAGAAAGAAAACAAAAATATTGTCGGCTGTCAAACCAAGACCTGCTACGGGTGTTACGTATAACCTTCACTTTTACTACTGACAGTTCCCATGGCACGCCCATCTATTTCCCGCCATTTGAGAAATGCCTCGTGTTCACCACCAAACAGGATACCATCAGCTTATAGGAATCTTCGCTCACAGCGCTTAGATCCAGAAGAAAGATGCCGTCAATTTAGCGTGAATCTTTCCTTGATCCCCGAAGGTAAAGAAACGTCCGTACGGCACCTCTAACCGCCACTCCGGGAAGAACTTTGTAGTCCTCTACGCACGTCCGCACTGTCCGGAGGTCAAACAAAGAGTCCTATCAAGATAATTATAAAAAGAAAATGTTAAGGTAAGGCCATGCTATAACTTCGGCTTAACCTTAATTATTTTCTGTAAACAATACATCATAAAGGTTGTTTAAATACTATTAATATAAAATAGTTTTACTCCGGTTAACAGATGGATGCAGGAAGCTTCCTATTTAGATCTTAGCTATGATACGATAATTATTAAAAGAAATATGAGCAATTAGAAAAACCCGAGGTTAGGCGATAATTTTTCAGAGGAGTATATTTTATAGTGGTTCGTCGTTTTAGCAAACGTATTTAAACTTAAAGACAGACAATCTGATAATCTTCAGGTAAGATACCCATCCTCATTCAAAATTACACGTTTTTCTCATCGCCCAATCACCGGAAGCTATATCCCACGTGACTTCCTGAAATTTCGCATTATCCTGGGAATATTTAAGGACCTTAGGCGTTGAAAATCTTGTTAGAATTCCACCTTTTACCTGCTTTTGCTTTTATACGTTTATATATGGATTGTGAGAACGCAAAACTTTAATCATATGTTGTACGGTACACATACCATATGGTGAATTTGATATGGTATGTGCTAAAAACCGTTTAAAACTTGTAAACACTTTGTATAACTTTTTTGTGTATGGTAGTACTTTTTATCAACAAAATATTATTTAGTTTTCTCCAGAATAAAATTAAAACTTTTATACATTATGAAGAACTATTCTGCTCTTACACAATATAATAAAAGTTATGATAACTTTAAAAGAAACAAAATAATGAAATATTCAATATTAAGTTACTTACAATACAAAGGTTTCAATCTATAAACAAAGGTTCATTAGCACTCGGTTGAAATTATTTTATTCCAATAAAATAAAATCTTAACAAGACGCCAGACGGGAACTGGGCCAATGATTGCGTCTCAAAAATGTGGTAAAACATGGTTTACCTAAAAACTTATTGATAAACTTGTTAGAAAACGGAAAAAAATTAAATGTCTGATGGACATTTTAGAGTTTGACATTACTTTTGAACTATTTACCACATTTTTCAGACGCAATCATTGGCTCAGTTCCCGTCTGGCGTTTTGTTAAGATTTTATTTTATTGGATTAAAATAATTTCAACCGAATGCTAATTAACCTTTGTTTAAAATAAAACCTTTTGTATAGTAAGTAACTTAATATTCAATATTTTATTTCATTATTTTATTTCTTTTAAAGTAATCATAACTTTTATTATATTGTGTAAGAGCAGAATAGTTCTTCATAATGTATAAAAGTTTTAATTTTCATAGAATGTTAAATAAACTTTTTAATTTTATTCTGGAGAAAAGCCAAATAATATTTGTTTAAATTTAATCTCCCAGAAAACAAATAAAGTATAAAATAGTACTATTTATTTTAAAGTGATTATTATTTGATTAAAATATGTATTTATTTACAATAAATTTTGAAAAAATCTTACTTACCTTTTGTTTATAGTATAACGGGAGTAAAACAGTTTTACTTAAATGGAAGCTTACCTGAAAATAAAAAAATATATATTAAAAACTAAAGAAGATAAAATAAAACAAAAATATACTTTGTTCATAGTCACTTTAATTGAATGTTTAGCTGTGACAGCTGTTTCGTAGTACAACTACATTTTCAAACGTATTGACAGTACGTTTGAAAATGTAGTTGTACTACGAAACAGCTGTCACGGCTAAACATTCAATTAAAGTGACTATGAACAAAGTATATTTTTTGTTTTATTTTATTAATTTAAAATGTACGGTCACAAAGTAACGGACGAAACCATAAATTCACTAAAAGAAGAGTTTAAACGATATTTTTAGCATTTTTGTTCATCAAAAACCTAAAATTACTTAATTTTTTATTTTTGGACAATCCACGAAGGCTGAAAGCCTAAATACTAACATACCATGGGTATCTTAAGCAAGGTAAGAGGGAGTTTGTTGACACGGGACTTGAAGATTTGGGGGAGAAGGAAAGACCTCCGCGGGCAGCAGGTTCCACATTCTAGAAACTCTAGGGATAAAAGAACGAACAAAGTGGGAAGTACGGGGCTTGTCAAGTTGGACCGTATAGGGATGGATACGCGCGGCACCACGAGTTTCTCTGTTGGGAGCTGCAAGAGAAGGGATTATACTGGATAATTCGTCGGAGCAGAAGCCCTAAAAGTATCTATAAAAGAGCGATAGATCTCCCACAGCTCGACGATGGGTAAAAGAAGGAAGTCTTTGAGTAAGTAAAGGATCATTAATAGGACGAACAGCTCTTCTTTAAATGGCATTAAGAATGTTGAGGGTTGTAAGGGATGCCATTCCCCAGACATGAGAACAATATTCCAGAAAGGGTCGAATTTGGGACACAAACAAAAACAAAACTGTCAAAATTGTCAAATTAGACCAATTAAACCAGCTTTATTTTGAGACATATTAGAAGTTTTTTGTTCCTCTTCAATTTCTGCAATATAATATCTTAAAAACCGTTAAAACGTACTATTGGCAAGAAGCCATTCTTACAAGCTCATAAACCCGATTTTTACAGACTGACCGATATCCAATAAAAGACGTTTATTGCTCGCAAAGGGTCGTTATTCTTTTATTTTGACTCTAAATACGGTTTTATAGGAAGTCGGGTAAACATCATGAGCAAACTAGCTGCACGTTAAATCGGGTTTAATCTTTTCTAATTGTTACAGGGCGGAAAAACTTTCGTTACAACTACCTCTTATTAGTGAGAATTCTTATGCCAAAATTCTAGGATTAATACCATATATATACCTACATTTAATAGTTAATAATAGGGAAGATATAATATGTAGATGTGAAAGTTAAAAAAATATATAATTTGTAATTTTTTTAATAACTTTTGGTACGTTTTTAGTGTGTTTTGAAAATCAAAAATAAATATAATATAATATTATATATAGAAATATATAAGTATATAAAACATTTAATACTACGAAATTTTTACTTTGCGGATTGATTGGCAAGTTAACATTCAATGGACCATTACCAATTTTAATATCTAAAAAAAGGCTTGTGCCTAAGGTAAAAAATAGAAACATCAATCACTTTCACGCCATTTCATTGTAGGATCGTTTATGACTTACTAAAAATAAGTTTTGTTTCTTTTTACGTTAGTTTTTCTATGAATACATATGTATATCAGGTTTATACCTTTCTGCTGTTTATTATACTTTCTCAAAACATTTATTTTTGCACAAAGACTATTAAATAAAGCAAGTAAAAGTGTATTACGTCAATCGGTGCCTGGGAGAAAGCACCACGCCCTTTATTAAGCATAACGTTTTTTTGTATGAAAATTACTTAAGTTTTTTGACATTCTATTATCCCGTAAGCAATATACGGTCGTTCACTCCTAAGCAATTTCTGTATTGTGTATGAAATCTTTCTTTATACATGCAGTATGTCCACGGAAGGATTTTACAATAGCACAAGTGGATCAAAAATTGTAATTTTTAAGAAAATGGTGTAAAGCAAATAATGCTTTTGCTTCTCAAAAGAATATGATTCACGTTGAGAATAGTATATTGTGTATATGGGACGCCCATTAATCACGTGATGTTTTTTTAACGAATTTTTAACCCCCTCTTCCCTAGTGATACTTTGTAAGGTTTAAAACAACCCCCCAACCCTATTACATGTATTTTTTTTGGTACAAAATGTATTATTATTATTCTTTAAAAGATCCGACACGACGTATCTCCATGCCTCCGACCCCATTAGAGCGTCGTGCGAAAGGCCATCCATATCAAAGACAACTCCTCGCGTCCGCTCAGTCAGCGATCTTCGGCCAAATTCATTTGCCTTAGCAGACGAAGGGATCCAAGGACAACATATTTCTGCATCTACATCACCAGTTGTTCGGGTGTATTTTGACAAGCTGGAATGTACCTCAACTCCCTTAATACGTTATCCTTCATGCCTCCTAAAACGCCAATTATCAGGACAACTAAACGCACGGTATAGTCTGGATAGAGCGAGAGAGTTCACCAAGAAGATCTTGATATTTGGCTCGTTTCTATTAGGTTCTATTACATACATGGTGTGATTTGTCTTATCAAGGAGAACGATGTCGGGTTTATTCGCTTAAGTTTGATGCGTGGTTGGAAACGCGTAGTTTCAGTATATGCGACAATTGTCATTTTCCACTACTGCCTTAATGTCGTCGGGAGCAAGAGGCAGTATTGCTGTTTTAGCGATGCCGTGGTAATGCCTAAGGTAATAGTAGAGTACCCGAAAGAGCGTCATTATGCCGATGGATGTAGCTATGATTATTATTATTATTAATTTTATGTTTACAATATTATCTTTAGATAAAAGTAAGTAAAATTTTTTTCTAGAAAATAATGAACCGGTATAAAAAAACATTAAATTTGCAAGGTTTTTCAGTTTTTGGTCGAAATCGCCCATTTAAGAAAGAAAAAAGTACATGTGATAATTTCCCTACACCCTCTCTTCCCGCTGGTAATGCTTAGTGATTTTTTAGGCCTTCCCCCTTTTAGGACCTTTACGTGATTAGTGGACGCCCCTTACATGTAGACGAGACGTTAACCGAGTCTAGCAACCACGAAGAATCCGGAATGATGCTTTTCCTACGATTTGCTTATACTATTTTTCTCCGTTTAAAATAATTCTTAAATTTTTGTTTATGTAGCAAAAAATATATTAAATAGAATTATTAGCATAACAAAACCGCCATCTTGCAAATCGAATTTGTCATAATTGTTTTTAATTTCATTAAAAAGCTCTTAAACCATTATTTCACATCGTTTGGTCGATTCAAATCATCATTTTCTCGAAGCACCGTTCGGCTTACTAAACTAGTTAGACTGTTCAAACACTTGGAAAAAATCTGTGCTAGACCGTTCCTTCCGTCCATTAATGGCAATTTCGCGACCATCTTAAAAGCATGGCTAATTTTTTCCATTATTTCTTTTATGGCTGGTCCCAATCGTTACTCCGGTATATACACCTTATGTTGTTGGTATTTTAGTAATGAGCGAACAACTTATCGATACTTTGTATCGAAACTAACCACAGTAATCTGATGTATTGATACCCAAAATTTCGATCTGTATACTTTCTATTTCTTTTTTCTTGATTTTGGTTCCTTCAGGTCCAATCCACCACTCTCCCCTTCCGGACTATGCTTTCCAGGGTTTCGTCGGCGGAAAATCTGAATAATCGAGCTCTTAGCTCCCAGAAATTCCAGAAAGAAAACAAAATAATTCAACAATCGATGCAATGCATAAATTGTCGGCTGTCAAACCAAGATCTGCTACTGGTGTTACGTATAACCTTCACTTTCACTACTGATCAGTTCCCATGGCACGCCCATCTATTTCCCGCCATTTGAGAAATACCTCGTGTTCACCACCAAACAGGCTACCATCAGCATATAGGAATCTTCGCTCACAGCGCTTAGATCCAGAAGAAAGATGCCGTCAATTTAGCGTGAATCTTTCCTTGATCCCCGAAGGTAAAAACGTCCGTACGACACCTCTAGCCGCCACTCCAGGAAGAACTTTGTAGTCCTCTACGCACGTCCGCACTGTCCGGAGGTCAAACAAAGAGTCGTTCTTCTGTATACTTTAAAAAGGTAACTAACTTTAAAACTGTATTATATTAGAGACTGCGTTCGATTGTTTTGCGGGCTGGTCGAATTATCACCCAAATTTATGGTTAGTTTACCAAATTATTTTGAAAGAAACCAAGAAAATAGTTTAAATACTTCCTTCTAAGTACCAAATTTTCCAATATCGATACAAAACACCGCTATCGATGTCTTGGACATCCCTATACTGGGTTTATTGGTGGACAAACGTATCGAGTTAAACGTTAAATACATAATAATACATTTAAGACGAAGAAGTTTCTATTGATTGACCCCGTACTATTGATATAAACATAAACAAAGGTTGTATCGCTTAAAACAGTCTCCTTTTCAAGCATTTGCAAAAATTGCCTATGAAGATTTTGAAGTGGCTCAACGTGTATCCGCCTTATGTTTTTAATGCTTTAGAAATGAGCAGCAACTTATCGATACTTTGTGTCGATACTAACCAGGGTGACTTGATGTATCGTATCAAAATCGATACCTAAAATATAGATCCGCGTTCTAGGTGATAACTTGGAGGAGCGTTTTTTAAAACTGATCAGTATCACGTCCCAAGCCCAGTAAGTTGACAGTCTGTGACGCGTGTGCCTAATATTTTTTGTTTTTATATAATTTAAGAGTAAATGAAAATTAAGTGTGATGGCATTGCCTTTTAAGAGGCCTTGGAGATCCCTTAAAGTGTGAATGCGTAGGCGAGGGCCCTCTTCGCCCACTTCTAGCTATGCCTCTTTTTCTAAAACATAAATACAATCGGGTATCGATTCCTTGTACATCCCTATACCTAAAAGTGTTTTTTTTTAATTTTTGCACGCTAAAGAGAAGTTAAGGAGGGTGTAAATATGTGACACCTGGTACACATTTCTAAAACGAGCGTTTTCGCTGAGCTGATACATTCGATTTTATGCAAAGTTCGCGTAAACTGTCAAAACTATTAAATAAAGATAAATAAATACGTTATTCAGGGTGTGTTTAGAAATAGGTCGAACGGGAAACACGGCGAAATATCTCGTTTCCAAGTTGCAGGCGTAAATTTTAGTTTTATTTCGGTAAAAAGGTCAACTTTTCACCGAATGCAGTACATAAATATGTCTCGTAGTAAGAAGCAACTTCTCTGTCCATGAAAGATTCACGAGACTTGAATTACGTTTTATATTTTATTCATTTCGAACACCTATTGCTGGATGTGTTTAAGACTTAAGAAAATAACATTTTTAATTTTTAATTTGTTACAGGGTGTTTCAAAGTTTACTACATTTTTTTTATTTGAGACAATCCACGAAGGCTAAAAGCCTAAATACATAGGGTGTTCGAAAAGTTTTGAGATATACGTACATTTATTTGATTTTTTCAAAATAATTTCCACCACACTGAATACACTTTTCCATTCTAACAAACCCAGTTACTGAAAATAACTTTCCACTTTTCATTTGAAATTTCAGCGCATATTTTATCCCAGGCCTCCAGTAGCGCGTCCTCAGTTTTAAACTTTTGTCCTTTCAGTTGGCTCTTGACAAAAGTAAACAACTCAAAGTCACACGCCGCCAAGTCGGGGCTATAAGGCGGATGTTCCAAAAGTCTCAAGCCTGCATCTGTCAAAAATTGACTGGTAAGTTCAGCTCGATGAGGTGTGGCATTGTCATGATGAAGCTACCAGCTAGAGAGTTGCGAGTTTGGGCGAATCACTCTTAACTTTTCTATAAGTTTTGAAAGGCATATACTGTAGTGTACCAGAGAGCATTTACGGTCTTCTGTTCTCGGAGTACAACACGTTCAATTATTCCTCTTGAACCAAAGAAAACAACTATCATTATTTTTTTTACAGATCTTGATTTTCGAACTTCGGTCGGAGTTTCTTCACCTTCGAGAACCCATATCTTATTGTGTTGTTTAGTTGGGACGTCGTAATCATAAAGATAAGTTTCATCTCCCGTGACGATCGACAGTATGTCTTTAGATTAACCCTCCTGGAATTTGGGCATCATTTTTTTACACCAATTAACTCTTTGTGTCTGCTGCTCGGGAGTTAACTTGTGTGGAACCAAAAGAGTACAAATTTTTCTAAAAACCCATATGCTCATGTATGATTGTGTGTAATGTTGCTAAACTAATGTTCAATGTCTCTTCTAACTGTCGATAGGTTATTCGTCGGTTTGTTTCTATAGCTTTTTGGACGGCAGATATGTTTTCTGGGGTAACTACTTCACACGGTCGACCTGAGCGTGAGGCGTCTTCAAGCGAAAACGAGCTCCGCTGAAATTGTTTGTACCATGTATATATGGTCGCACGAGATGGAAGTCATTACCAAGTATAGGGTTCATTTCTTCTAAACACTGTTCTTGAGATAACCCACGTAAAAGTTGCTTTTTAAAATTGCACGGCACTCGATAGTCGTCCACGATGCCATTGCGCTAAAATCGCTGGACACGAACTGGCGCAAAACTGATAGTTTACTAATAACTATGTAGGACTACGACATGTCATGACATGTACAAACAAAAAACTTCAATGTTACTTTCCTGCACCATTTAGTTACAAAGTATCTCAAAACTTACTGAACACCCTACGTACTAACGTACCGTGGCTGTCTTAAGCGAGGTAAGAGGGATTTTGTTTACACGAGACTTAAAAAACTTAAAGGTTTGGAGAAGGGAAAAGCATGGGATATATTCGGGGTAGGATGTGCTTTGTTCGTATCACCGTCCGACGAATGGTGGAAGCGGTGGGCAGGCGGCCCCTGATATCGTTCCGCTCGCTCTCGTTGCAGTGGTGAATTGTAAGAGAGTACATAGTAGGTTAACGGAAGGGATTTAAAGCATTCATTTCCTATGGTCGACGGTTTTATTTCCATACCGGTGTGTTCGTCCATCAGAAATATTTAGAAAGCATATTTTTGTGGGTTAAATGGGATTTTTTTTCAATAAACCTTTGTCCTAAAATACACTTCTCCAAACTATAGCCATCAAATATTGCGAAAAAATCGATTATTTTGAACTGTTACTAAATTTTCATATCACATCATACTAAATTTTTTTACACATCTATTACCTTCGGAGCGTATTTATTACTTGTCGTAAAAATTTTCAAGTTATCAGTTTTTCTGTTTCTTGTGGCGAAATTTACCTTGGTAGATAAACAAATAAATAATAACTTGACCATATTGATATTAATTTTTAAAAGTTTCAAACTTAATAAGATTACTTGAATCTCGCGACAAGCTTTTATATTAGACTACGATTTAGCAGTAAAGAAGCCATGCGGTCATCAGCTCTGTCTCGCTTTCAAATTATTTCCCTATTTGTTGCTCGCACACTATTTAAACGACGCGATTAGAAATAATTAGCTGATTTCCGTCTTTATTTGTATGACTCCTGTGACTTTTTCTTGGCTGAATTCTACCAAAGAATACCAATCCATAGAACCTCACAAGTGAGATTTCAGCGTACCCTAAAAATTTTTAGTACCTACCCTGACCAACAGATGGCGAAAGTAGTACGATGTCGCTTTGCTAATACGATTACTATCAGAAATTGATAGCAGTCGCTGACCTGACGAGCAGTCGGCCCGATCAGTTAGAGTGAGGATATACGCAAAATTTAATAAAAATAAAATCCCCGATAAATGGACCCAGTATCCATAAGATTATTAAATTTATGGTTTCAGAATAGAATATATCATATCGATGGGTTTTTGACAAAACATCGTAAGCGACATTCGTCAGTTTTACGGGAAACGTTTTTTTTTATTGATTTATTTTGAAAACAAAGTTGGTAATTTTTTGGTACATACATTAGTGCACGGCTTTATTTCAGATGAAGATATGTTCTATATTGGTTCGGCGGTTCATTTAATTAATGCTAGTTATTTGGGTACACGCCAAAAAATAAATTAAAAGTACCAAAACCAAACAAAAAAAATAAAGCAAGTAAATGGAAAACTAAAAATCGACGTTTTGGTGGCAAGTCTGCCACCGTTGTCAAGATAAATTAAATAAAAATAAAAAAATGTAAAAAATTAATTATTATTTAGGTTTAGAATTTTAAAATTTTTAGCTTTTTTTTAGGAAATTCTGAAACTTTTGACATTAAATGTTAAATATGTTTGTTTTGTAATTCAAATTAAGAAGAAATCTAAAATAAAAACATTCAGATCTCGGTTTTTCTTTAAAAATAACGCGATGGGAAGAAAAAAACGTTTCGATATATCCTATTCTGAAATCATAAATTTGATAATCCTATGGATACTGGGTCCATTTATCGGGGATTTTATTTTTATTAAATTTTGCCTATATCCTCATTCTAACTGATCGGACCGACTGCTCGTCAGCGCCTGCTATCAATTTCTGATGGTAATCGTATTAGCAAAGCGACATCGTACTACTTTCGCCATCTGTTGGTCAGGGTAGGTACTAACAATTTTTAGGGTACGCTGAAATCTCACTTGTGGGTTCTATGGATTGGTCTTCTTTGATTCTACTGTATCATGTAAATTGTGCAATGAGATTATTTTGTTTTGTTCATTTTTTAGTAAATTTTAATTAATAAAAGCTTGTTTTTAAAATAATCTATTTAGTTTTAATTTATTTCCAAAAATGATTACTGAAATCAAGTTTGTGCAAGATTACATGGACGCAGGGTATACAGAAATAGTTTTAAATTTATAATCCACCTTAAGAAGCAGGTGGCGCGATGCAATAAGAGTTAAAATTTAGGAATACTTAAATTTAAAATAGGTGAATATTTAAATTTGCAGTCGAGTCGAGTGTTTTAATTTCGAATCAGATAGTTTGAAATAGAAAAGTGATTGTGCAAAAACGGCAATAGAAAAACATGGGTGTGCGTTTTATTACAAGTAATACCATGGAGCTGGTAGGTACTTTACTTTACTACTTTTACGTCGGCTTACCTCAACTGAGGCCCTGACTCGTTTATTATTAGAGCTGATAGGTACTTTATTTGATAAAAACCTGTGCAAAAAAAAAATAAAGGAGTTTGGCTAATATAAAACAAAAAAGTAATTCCGATACCGGGAATCGAACCCGAGCCTCCTGGGTGAAAGCCAGGTATCCTAGCCACTAGACCATATCGGATGATGGTAGATAAATTAAGATAATATATATAATGAACAAGCTATTGTGTACGCTTTATATTTTTAGATCGTATTAATTTAATAATTTTAATTTTTAAATCATGTGTATTCACTATTATTATTAATTTTTAAAAATTTAGTTTAATTTATCCGCAAACTGATAAATTTAAAGGTAATTTTTAAAAACCTGCGGCAACTCCGATTTTGACGAAATATGGTATACGGGGTTTTTTGGAGCGCTGATCACGAATCTGGAAGAATTTTTTAGCGGAAACGTTTCGTTCTTAAGATATTTATCATCAGACTTGAAATTTAAACTAATCCTATTTTTACAATATTCCCCCTTCTTTTTGCACACAATTCTTGATTTAAAGCTAAAGTGTCACACAATATTTGATTTTCACCTTTTAACGATTTTTACATTATTTTTGCATTAAATTGCGTGGCTTTTCTTTGATAATGCGGCAACCATATATACATATAGGGCTTCATGGCACAATGGGATTGAAATGATTCAAAGTATAGCTATGCAATTTAATGCAAAAATAATGTAAAATACGTCAAAAAACGGGGTTTTAAAAGGTGAAAATCAAATACTGTGTGCCACTTTAGCTTTAAATTAAGAATTGTGTGCAAAAAGGGAGAATATTGTAAACATAGGATTTGTTTAAATTTCAAGTCTGATGATAAATATCTTAAGAACGAAACGTTTCCAATCATAATCAGCCCCCATACCTATACCAAATTTCGTCAAAATCGGAGTTGCCGCAGGTTTCTAGAAAATAACCAATTTTAAATTTAGTGACACGACATGAACTAAAACTAGTAATGGCGAAAATTGTGCTAACTTAATCTTTAGTTTAGTTGATGTTGCGTTTACTGTTACATTGCATAAATTTATATTTAAATAATAAATTCTGGCAGGCGTTAAAACAAAACAGAATTTTAAAGTGTAAAGAAAAGCGTGGAACTGTTAAAAAAAAGTTACTTTTTTGACACATTATATTTAGTGTACTAAAATGAAGTACCTAGATACTTTAGGGATTTGTGCTTTAGGTAAAGATGGATCCAAATTTAATTCATTCTAGGAGCGATGCCGCCAAGTACTCAAAAAATAATAAGGTAAAGAAACCCTTTTGTTAACAATGATTTATTGCAGCAAATAATATTTAACCCGACGAGTTTCTAGTACCACGCCACGTGCCACCGGTTTTATAGTAGGCAGAGGCGAAATAAGAGAATGTTTTGTAAGTAGGTGATACGTGTTTTAGCAATGTATTTTTTATTATTTATCTAAAAATGTGTAATCAGGCTCTGTCCAAGGCTATGTGCATTCAAAAAGGTTTGTTTACTTTATCATTTTTTGTGTACTTGGCGGCATCGGTAGCTACATATGGTATTTTGGCAATATTTTTATCTATACTAATATTATAAAGAGGAAAGTTTGTTTGTTTGTTTGTAGCCGCTAATCTTCGGAAATACTGAACCGATCATAAAAATTCTTTCACAGTCAGAAAGCTACACTATTTAGAAGACTATATTTTATTATGATTGAACAAAAGTTCAGATATTAAAGCCCAACAAAATGGGCACGGATTGGCTATCTTGGATAAACTATAACTTTGAAAGGAATAATCTTCGGAAATACTAACAAATTCCACGGCAGAATGAGCAACTTAAGAAGTTATACAATTTTTCATTAAGCTTTCATTACTAATATGAACACTTTTGCATTAAAACTTGTTTAATATCCTCCCTCCCGACGCCACTGTTCCGTGTTTTAAACGGCACAAGCAAAATTAATTGTTGCATAAAAACGATTTGCGTCGGCGGCGGCAGCGGCGACGGGCGGGCTTTTGTTAATTTAAATTTCAAAATTTAACACCGTATAATATCGTTGTCTATATAAACTTCCGGCAAATGAAAACGGTTCGGGAAAATTAGAAAAGAGCGCTGCGGTTTCGATATTTTAAACTGTGGAGTATAAAGTATCAACTTTTATATCCTCGACAAAAGAAAAATGGAAATTTCAACTTATGAAAGATGATTTATGTATTATTATTAGAGTTGAGATTACAACCATTTTTAACTGACCCGGGACGCCGACGTTTCGAAATTATTTTAAATCATCATCCGATATGGTCTAGTGGCTAGGATACCTGGCTTTCACCCAGGAGGCTCGGGTTCGATTCCCGGTATCGGAAAAACTTTTTTATTATTACGACAAGAAAATTTTATTATTATTGTTTGTTTTAAATTAAATATTGCCAAATGTATTTTAAACACTGCAAAGGACGAAATAAATTTTTAAAGTAAAAATGTGTTAACAATACGCAAAATTTAATATTTATGTAAGGATATTTTTTTATAAATCCTCTAAAAAAGATACAGGATGTTTTGTAATTTCCGTAAAAAAACGGATTATTTTTAAGCTATAATTCGATGAAACAAAGTTTAAATAAACATGGGTCAGGAAATGCATTGTTTCCAAGATACAAGGTGTTAAAAATTTTTAAAGTATTTTGAAAAATTTAACACCCTATATCTAGAAAATTAAAATTTTTGAACCCATGATGTTTATACAGGGTGTTTCTAAACAAATGCGAAAAATTTTAGGAGGTTATTCCTTGTTCAAAATAAAAGGAAGTTTTTATCATGGACGTAGATTTGCATGCTCTTTAATAAACTTCAATAGAATTTTTATCTAAAATAATTAGGGGTGCCAATAATTGACCCCATTAAAAATTACATGGGATTTCCTATGTCCCGTCCGGTGTTGCATCACCCGGTAGCATATTCGTAACGAGCGTCAGTTATTGCAAAGCCGAAGGAATCCGAACGATGCCGGATAATCATTTATATCGAGCGTTTGTTATCGCATTTGTTGTGCATTTCCAGACGCTCGATATTATTGTGTTGCTTGCATCATATTTACACTGTCATAAAAATCGCTGTTGTAATATGGATTTGCCCGATAATTATGATTATTATAACGTTTCAAACAGTATAATTAGAACTAAGTTTCAGAATAGTGATGAAGTACAAGTAAGTAAACTATTATTGATCTCTGGCTCTGGTAATATTTCATAATTAATTTTCGTAAGCTTCAGTTTTTAATGTAAACATAACCTCTTTTTAAACGGATCACCGTTGTTTCCAGGTTAATCAGTGTTGCCAGAGGTACCATAATTAAATGCGTATTAGGTATACCACAATTTTGTAATTTTTGCGTGTTACCATGTGGTTTCTTTTTTCAGAAATGGGTTAAAGATCTACAAAATTGTACAAAAACACATGGTATATTACACGTACAATAATAACTCCTGCGTTAAAGTCGAAAAAATACATTTTTAAGCGAATATACCACTGCCAATTTAACACTAAAATTAATAAAGCAAGTCTCCCAAGGCAAAGGGAACATGCTTCTAGAAATTTAAATTGTCCATCTAAGTTGATAATAGTAATTAAACGAAAACCTAATCAAAAATCAAGGGCCAAAGAAAGAGATACTTTAATCTCAGATTGGCCATGTGTGATAATGTTCAAGAACGATCATAATCATACTATAGATAGTGCTGCTGCTTTAACCAAAAGACCTATAGGAGGAGAAACCAAGCAGGAAATTATAAACTTTTCGAAAAAGGGCATTCTGCAGCTTCGGCCTACAATACTTTTTGTTTGAAAAAATGGAGGAGCTTGGCGACCAGTACGAGAATTATGTAGCTGATCGTTATTATTTTCCTACAAAATCCGACTTTTCTAATATTTGGAGAGCTGGAGGAATCCCTTTAGGTTGCACCATAACCAGTTCTCAAAAAGTGAAGTATTCGACGTCGCTCTAGAAAATTTGATACAAATTTTTCCTACAAAAATCTGTCCATCAGTTATAGTAACAGATGATGATATGGCCGAGCGCAACACATTAAAAAAGTACTGGTCTAATTCTGTTTTGCTTCGGTGTACATTCCATGTATTAAAAGCAGTATGGAAATGGTTATGTTTAACAAAAAATAAGATTGATAAGGCAGATAGACAAATATCATACTATTTGTTCAGAAACATTTTATTATCTAAAACAAAGACTGATATGGAAAAAGCATTAAACGATTTCAAGACTCCGCTATGTGTACTAAATATCCTCAATATAAAAACTATATACAAAACATGATAAATAACAGTTTAGAGTCTTGCTGTCTTGTTTTTAGGCAACATTTGATGATAAGAGGTTCGGAAACTAATAATTACATTGAAGTCATGTTCAGATTATTTAAAGACATTTCGCTTGAGCGAACTAAAGCCTATAACGTGACACAACTAACTGACTTTGTTGTTACCAGTTTTGAAGCCTATTATAAACAAAGACTGTTAGATTTAGTAATGAATAAATTAAATAACGCTACAATAAATCGATTATCACCGAACGATAGAGATGTTTTGCCAGAACAAATAACTGACTTGGGAGAAATGCAGTACCAAGTTAAGAGTTCAAAGGATAGCACAGTCACATATTTTGTTGACATGAATTCCAATATATGCACTTGCCCTCAGGGAACCACTAGTAAAATATGTAAACACCAATCTGCGGTCATTAAAAATTACAATATAACTAGTGCTTGTAACGTTTATCTGAAGAAAGTAAACGAACTATTTATAAAATTGCAACTGGAGTAGAACCTACAAAAAATATATTATTACCTTTAAAATTAAACGAATCTAATACGATAAATACCGAAAAGGCGGTAAACATTATAAAAAATATTGACACTACTTTGTTAAATCAGAATTCATCAGTTCAACTTGATGAAGGAAAGGATGAGGAAATTTCCACTGAGCCCGAAGAAAATGTTAACAGCATTGAAACTAAATGGGACAATTTTATAAAAAAATTAGATAACGACGTAAGGAAGAATTTAAAGGACGATCCTCATGGTTTTTCGTCAGCTGTGGAACGTTTTATAAGCAATTATAACAAAAACGTAAAAAGCCCTTCTACACTAATGACTGGTCTTATTACGTCTTTTCGAAATTTTGGAACGCGTTCGTTAAAAGTGCATTCTGCGTCTACTATCAAAAAGGGGAAGAAAATACCAGTACAACCAACTTCTGTGTCGAGGAGAAAAGTATTAATCACCGGTAGAAGAAAAATTCAAGCTGGAAGAAAAGCTAAAGGATTATCAACACCAAAATCCAAAGCACCTCACTCCTTAAATATTTGCGTAGACAAAAATGTAGGACTAGGAGAAAACAAATTTGTAAAGTGATTATGTATTTCAAAAATTCATATTTATTTTTTCTATTTGTTTATACCATTTTTGTGTTTAAAACTAGTAGCCATCATTATTACATGTTTTTAATAAATATGTAGCTTTTTGTCAGTATACTTTTATATGCGTTTATTTTAAAATCTAACAGTGGTATTACTCTCTTACCGAGCGTGCATTATAGCAATAAGGTTGAGATATCAGAAGCTCGATATGTACAAATTGTTCGGCTCAACTCGTCGTGCGATAGCTTACGCTCGTTACGAATATGCCACCCGGTATACTGCTTGTCAATAGAGCAAAAGAGTTTCAGTAACTGAGGAAGATTGATAACGCAAAAAAAACGTATTAAAATACGTAATCGCCCCAGTCCGGAGTAAAAAACGAAAATCTATTCAATCCGAAATCCGATTCGAAAAGATTCGAAAGCCCAGGAAGTGCAGCAGTAAAACCACATTTTCCTGCGAGAGATCACAAATATGGTTTCGTATGGCCCGTCGCAGTGCATCGGTTGTCCGATGGTATTATTTTTAAATCTCGAGAAAGCTTCGATGTCGTATGGACTAAATCCTGGATTCCAGATCTAATAATAACCTTTGCCGACTGGAAAAACTTGGGAGAAAAAAAGTGTGCTAGATGCGGAATCATGCTTTTTAATTTAGACTTTATTTGTTATCGGGAAGATTAAATTTAAACAAAATATTAAAGACATTTTGCACCTCTTAAAATAACAGACGTTTTTTGGCTTCCTTATGGTTATCGTTATTAAACATAACGATTACAGCAGCAGTTTTAGACAGAGATTTTGCAGCCTCTTCGAATAAACTTATCTTGCGTCTGCGCTTTCGACATATAACCTTATTTTTACCTGTGGTTCACCGATTTTAAAGTTTACGAAAAATCAGTACTTGCTTTTATTCTCCATAAGTTATATATTCATATTTAAATATATGCAAATAATTCTCTTGATTTTGTTTTTCAAAGTAGATGTAACAATACAGTATAAGCAAAACACAAAAAGTAAGGTTAGGTTTGGTAGTAGAATAAAAAGCAAGTGTGCCAGATTGTAACATGTAAATAGATTACTGATTTAAAACATCCTTAAAAATGCAAGTCCGTTTTAATTTCTTACTGCTATGGATTTTTCGCTAATTAGAGCCTATGTATCAATGATATTTTAATTAATACGGCATTAAAATGTCAACCTTCTTAAATAATTGATAATAAAAATTCTACAATCCGACAACCACGCAGTTTAACAATAACGATAACGATAACGATAAGCTCTTCGGTATTCATCCGTAATTAAAGCAGTCCGGTATGGTTAATAACGATAACGGATCATGTTTGCGATACTGCGCAGACTCAGAATAACGTTAACCACAACGGAATTGCAAAATAAGAGGTGCAAAATATCTCTATTATTTGGCATTTCTCCAGAATAAAATTAAAAGTTTATTTAACATTTTAAGGAAAATAAAACTTTTATACATTATGAAGAACTATTCTGCTTTTACACAATATAATAAAAGTTATTATTACTATAAAAGAAATAAAATAATGAAACATTTAATATTAAGTTACTTACAATACAAAGGTTTCAATCTATAAACAAAGGTTCATTAGCACTCGGTTGAAATTATTTTAATCTAATAAAACAAAATCTTAACAAGACGCCAGACGAGAACTGGGCCAATGATTGCGTCTAAAAAATGTGGTAAATAGTTTACCAAAAATGTGGTAAACAGTTTATCTAAAAAACTTACTGATAAACTTGCTAAAAATCTGATTTTTTTATTAAAAATGAAATGTCTGATGGACATTTTAAAGTTTGACATTACAGCTTTGTGTTTTTAAATAAACACCTATGGGAACAAATAAAAGTGCGCTACTGAATTTCACGTTAAAATCCCAAAATATTTACAGGTGTACCTATGTATCTTTTTTACGCGAAAAATATGTGTCGAACGAAAAGAAAACAAGAGATCAAATCGTCGGTGTAAAGGTAAAAGTCACGAAGTACATTTTTTTTTTAAAGAAAATAGTTCAAAATAGTAATAAGTTATAGTTTCAGTAAAATACTAAACCTAACATTTTTTCTTTTCTGTTATTCCACTCCTTTGTGTTCCAATTGATTTCATGGTCAAACAATAGTCTCGAAAGGAAAATTGGTCTGCCAGGTGAAATGGAAATTATGGAAAAATTACAGCCTTGTTTTTTCTGGATTTTTATTAAAACAGAGAAAATTTGTGGCGTCAAATTATATAAAAATAACAAGCTTTTACGTTTATATTTTAGGCCTTAGTTATTTTTAACTTTTTTAGGGAAAAAAGTTATTTAAAATTTTAAAAAATTAAGAAATATGATGGAAAACCAAAAGAATTGTAAAAGACGAACAAGACAGGTCTTTGTAAGAAATAGTTTTTGTATACGTCAGGAACTAATTTTTCCCTGCACTTTGTTGTACCTTTGCGGTACTGATGACGTGTTTTACAGAAACTGTACCGGATCATTTAGATCTACTTCTTAAAAATCAGTTAAGACAACATATCAAAGGTGACACTACAGGCAGCAATATAACTTAGTTAACAGAGCAAAATAATAGCAGCTTGTTTATGGAAAATTTAATAGCAAACTACTAAAACCATCTTTAAAACCTTTGGTAAATAAAAAACAAAAATCTGTGCAAAAGTGTCCCTTTGTGTCCTTTATAGAAAAACCTTTAAAAACATGTTTTTTTATCTTTTACCGCGATACGAGTATTAAAAAAATCACATGAAGCCAAATCAGGTGAACCGTGAGGCCATTTGTTCCGAGTAATCCGAGTTAAATATTTGCCCATAAACCTCTATTGCGTTATGGAATCTAATTTTCATTTAGTAACAGTACTGCTATAATTTTTAGTTTAATTGATTTAATATGCCTTTGAAGCAAAAAGGAGTTTTGCCTTTTAAGGACAATCGCGTTTTTTTCTCTTCAGGAGGCGTTTCCTTTTAATGATCACCAAGTTTTTGCTCCAAACTGGTAACGTGTATTAATCCTGAGATTACTATTAAAATATACACAAATTAATTTGTTTCCCGGATATAGGAATTATGTGTATATTCGGCATTCTTTGCTTTAAAGATGATGCTGAAAAACAATATTAAGCAGGATGTTGTTGTAGGTAAAAAAAAGATACAGTCACTGTTATTACTATTTTAGTCGCTAATTAGTTGATAAATCCTAAATTTTTGATTTATTTTGTTAAGGAGATTTACACTTTTCGTTACTAACCAGAACCAATCACAACTTATCAATCTCAAATCAAACTCAAATTTTCACAGAATTTATACAGTTAGAACCATATTTATTTCATTCTCCAAGCGATGCCGACAAGTACACAAAAAATGATAAAGTAAACAAACCTTTTCGAAAGCACATAGCCTCTGACAGAGCCTGATTACATATTTTTTAGATAAATAAATAAAAATATTGCGAAAACACGTATCACGTACTTAAAAACATCCTCTTATTTCGTCTCTGGCGTGCCATAAAACCTGTAACGCGTGGCGTAGTCGTCGGGTTGAATATTTTTTGCTGCAATAAATTATTGTTCACAAAAGGGTTTATTTGCTTTATCATTTTTTGTGTAAAAAGTATTCGAATACTCAGTATTCATGAATACCTGGAATCAGTATTCGAATACTAGGAAAAAGAAAACAAATGAATAAAATATTTTGAAGAGCAAAAAAGAGGTCCTCACCTCATTTTTCCGTATATTTATTCCCTTTTGGCATTCCAATCATGATAATTTTGGTATTCGAATACTACGTAGCACATATCGGTATTCGAATACTCGGAATGCTGGTATTCGCATACTCGAAAACAGTATTCGAATACACAATCCCGAATACTAACCAAACCGTATTCGAATACTATAAGAATACCGGCAAAATGTATTCTGAATATTATTCCAGAATACTTTACAGGTATTCGAATGGACTCAACTCTTTTGTTTACTTTGTTTCTTGGGATTGAGGTTTTTTTTATTAATAAAACAATAATTTACATTTTCTGACGTTTCGCCTTACATGGAAGGCTTTTTCAAAGATCTATTTATTTATTTTAACGATAGTCTTTTGGCATGTTCCTACAAAATAATAACGAGTTAAAACAATAATAATTATTTACAAAATATTAAATGGATGATTTTTTTACATTTAAAATTCTTATATTTATATAATAAAACTGACACAAAGGTAGACATAAGACAATTAAAATTATATTTTAAAAACATTAAACTAATAAAATAAAATAATGGGATACGCACCTTGAAAACATACCTTTTATATTAGATATTTATTAGAGATTAATGCAACTGTTTGGTTGGTAGTCGGCAGGATAAGAATTTCAGTTGATTTTTTTATTAACTTAAAAATTGTGTTAATACGGTTTCAAAAAATGTAATCTTAATCCTATGTAGTGCAGATAATTATGTTATGTTTGAGATAGATACTTTTATTATTTTATTAAATTGTAATAAATTTGACTTAAGTTTTCAATGTCTTTTTTGTTGTTTACACAATTTTTTTCTTTTTTATATGGATCATCAATAGGGGTTTCAATATTTGAAGTCATCAAAATTTACATGGATGGCGGTGGCTCCTGACGATGAACTACCCAGTATTTTATTAACCTTTGTAATTCTAACTTTATCAGTTATTTTAAGAAAGATTTTGAAATTTTAAAAAACTATTGTTTAAATTTAATTAAATAGTGTATTAAGTATTCTTGATACGTAGTATTGCTCCCAGTAATACCTTTATTGAAGATGAAAGGGTAAATACAATTCGCCATGTCTAATAATAAGAAATAGGAGAAAAATTGAATTATTGTTACATCACCTGAGACTCTAAAGCCGATTTTACGTTCTTTTTCAGGATAAATTGAAAATCTTGGCAAATTGAACTGTGCCTCTGGAAGATTGTTTAATGAATAAACCATTTTCTTGGAAAAAATATATTGGAAACATAAATTTCTGATATTTCATTAGTGGGATTTACAGACAAAAATAATCAAGATATAGAAAACCTTGCTTCCCAAATCATATTTTTCTAAAAAAAACGTTCTGACATTTTTTGCTTTAAGGAGGATAAAAATAAAGAAACAATATTAAGCAGGATGTTGCTACCCAAAAAATGAATAGAATGGTTTTTTAAGTCAATAAGAAATATGTGCAAAGCGTCCATTGCTTAAAAATATTTTTATATTTGATGAAAATATACTACATATCATAAAAATTGCAATACCTAAAATTACTGTATCAAATTTAACCAAAAGTGATATACATATTTAAGTAATAACAAAAAATGACGATAATCTGAAGGGTGGAATTCTGTAGTCTTTTCCGGTGATTCCCGATTCTGGGTCAGAAGGCTCCGTGGAGAAAGAAAAAAATTAGGTTTTGCACGATATTGCACATCCATATACAACGTGTCTTCGGAAGTTCAATATTTTCTGGTATTCTTTATGAATAATAAAATGTAACTTTTCTAAAATTTAATTATTTTATTTTACCCCAACTTTTTATGACCATCGATAACAGCATTTTTATAGGCTTTCCGGTGAGGTGCCATATAAGGTGCCGGATTTTATGGATATACTATTTTTTTATAGTTTTAATAGCTTTGTTCGCGGGTTTGATTCTGAACCGGTTCTGGGACTATTCACATGCGCAGTGAAAAAGCAGCGTTCGCGGTTAGTAAAATCCTGAATTTTTAGTAACAGTTCTGTGTTCGCGGGTTACAATGGAATCAGTTCGTTACCGGTTCGTAACCTGATTAGCAGTCCTGGGATTTTTGTTGGAACTAAAAGTTTAGTTCGGAATTTCATGCGCATTGTCGACATGGTCAGCTGTTTTCTGTTTTTGTGGTACAGAAATAAACCGTTGTATTACAGTTTATTTGTTTCTGCCACTTTTTATGTGGGTTAATATATAGCTTGTTGAATATTTGTTTATATTTTTGTGATTCTGAGCGTATATAAACAAAGGATTTATAATTGTATTCCGTATGAATGTATGTATGCCATAAAATAAATAAAGATTTAATTAAAAAATATAGACAATATTAGAAGATTCTACCATTTCTTGTTGTTTGAATTTTACCTTTAGTTAAATACACATACTTATGTTAAAAACGAGAGGAGACAGGGAATCCCTCGTCTTCCGCCAAGAGACCTCGAGTGGCTTTCAACAGTATAACAATTTACCTTTTTGTTTGAATTTAATTTTTTTGTGTAGTATCCAATTTAACCATAAAAAATCCTAACCAAAAGGCTAAGTTAGAATACATCTTCAGCTGTATAGAAAATCGTTCGCGGTAAATAAAAATTCCGAACTAATAAATAACTAGACATGCGCTTTAAAACAATTCTAAACCAGTTCGGTTCTGGTTCAGAATCGGTTCATTACTAGACCCGCGAACAAAGCTAATATTTTCCTTGATTTAGAAAATATAGCAATTGTTAGTTTTAAAGTCGCACCCAGTATATTTTTTTCTCCTTTGACGGCTTGACAAACTGAAGTATTGGAATAAGAATATTATTACAAATTGTCACAACAAAAAAAGGGAAAGTCAACACTTCTTACTAACCCACAGTAATACCAACTAAAAAAAAATATTTTAAACTGAAGTAACGGTTTATTGACCTAACAGCCCGAGGGCTTCCACTCTTGTCTTTCAGCGGGCTTTCGCCAGCTAATAAAAATAAAAATAACTATAGAAATTGAAATGCGGTAATTTTAATACCAAACAAGGTAAAAGTTTATTACACTTTGATGTCCCAAGTAAATAAAATAAGATAAAAATAAAATTTATTTTATATCGATGATGCGGAGAGCCAGTAACTTTTAAAGTTCAGTCATAAAAAGCCGAAGTCATTTACTACGATGTTTACGAATTCCAAACAAAACCAAATTTAAAAGACTCGATATAAACCATTTTAAAGTTTTATGTAATTCAGGGTTTATAAAAAATTATCAAATTTAATGCCTATTATTACGCCTATTATGTTAGTTGCAGCATAAAAATTGTATTATTGATCGATCAGTTATTAAATAATACCAAAGACAATTGAGGAGCTTGCGTTCAAAAGCGGCTATATCCATTTTTTTGCCGATGTGCTTTTTTGCGATTTTCGGCTCAGTTCCACAAGATTTTATCTTATTTTACATGACAGGCAATACGGATTTCGTCACAAGAGATGTACAGCAGATCTTCTTTCCTTCGTTTCACACAACTGGAACAAGTCTCTTGAGATTCTAGGCGAGTCCCAGATCGTTGCTCTTGATATATCTAAAGCTTTCGACCAAGTCTGGCATGACGCACTTCTTAATAAAGTTCCCTCCTATGGTCTTCCAACTAAACTCTACTCTTGGCTCTCCAGTTATCTTTCTAATCGACGTATATCAGTCATTGTTGATGGCCACTCTTCAAGCTTTCACGAAATTAATGCTGGAGTGCCTCAGGGTTCAGTACTAGCACCAACTTTGTTTCTTCTTCACATCAACGACCTTCTTTCTTCCACAACCAATCCCATTCATAGTTATGCTGACGATAGTACCCTTCACTCCACTTTTCAGGTTCCCAAACCAATCTCTCAACCCGACTTGGAAAGCAAACGCAGGGCCATGCAGATATCTCTTTCACAGGATCTCAATTTGATATTGCATCCAAAACACAATCGTGTTCCTTGTCGCGAAAAAAATCATCCTTTGCTTATAAGTGGCCAGGTTTTGCAGAGCGGGGACACATTTAACCTTGTGGGCATCACATTTGAGAATAACCTTAACTGGCATATTATATTGTATCTATAGCCACCGCGGCTTCAAAAAAGCTTGGATTTCTTTTCCGAGCCAAAAAGTATTTTTCTCCTTCCAATTTATACACTTTGTATGTGTCCCAAATTCGACCCTCTCTGGAATATTGTTCTCATGTCTGGGGAATGGCATCCCCTACAACCCTCAACATTCTTGATGCCATTCAAAGAAGGGCTGTTCGTCTTATTATTGATCCTTTACTTACTCAAAGACTTCCTTCTCTTGCCCATCGTCGAGCTATGGGAGATCTATCGCTCTTCTATAGATACTTTTACGGCTTCTGCTCCGACGAATTGTCCAGTATAGTCCCTCCTCCTGCAGTTCCCAACAGAGAAACTGGTGGTGCCGTGTGTATGCATCCCTATACAGTTCAATTGAACCTTCCCATTTCGTTCGTTGTTTTATCCCTAGAGTATTTTTTAATCTAGCTTCATTTCCGTAAATTTCCATAAATTACTTTGAATTTAAATATAAATGTATATGAATTAAATGAAAAAAAAACATGTTTTATTCGCGCAAATGTAACTTTTTTGACTCGGATGTAGATATCAACCCTACAAACTGGCCAATATCCCCCCTCCCTCCTAAAACAACACATGTACGCTGTGAATATATCGTGTTTATACTTAATTAATTATTTCTTAACATTTAAAATACCATTAAAACTTATTGTGTTGATTCTCCATTTATGTCGATCTTAATAAATTAACAATAATTGTGGTCTATTATCAAATCTGGAACATAGTCATCGTACTGTTGTTATGCCTGTTCAAAATAAATAATTGTTATAGTAATAATAATAATAATAACCACCACTATGCTGTAATAATGGGTTCTCATCAAGTTCTCGTTCTAAGAAACAGCTTTGAAAAAATAAAAACTTGACCAGTAAAAATTAATTTAATTATGAACACTTTAATTTTAGTACCGTTAGAATTACTACTATAATAGCAAAATTAGGTAAATACAAAGGTGACAAGATAGATGAATAAATATTATCTAAACATAATCAATTTGTTGAAATCCGTTGGGACCGTTGGATGTTAAATAAAAAAAAAGAATTTTTTTATCAGGTTTATATTTTGTGTAAATCTAAACGGAAGTTAATCATAGATAACCTACATTTAGATCCGCAGTGGCAAGAAACATTTTTCGGATTTTTACGACCTCGCGCAGTAAACAAATAAATGGGTGGACGAACATGCGCATTTAAAAGCCGTGGCAAAATACAAACACAAGCACCCCGCGGTCTGACCGTGACGCTCAGTAGCTACCGTACTTCGAACAGAAAACCAGGACGCCGTCGACAAATTCTTTCCGATAATGCCAGAGACAAGAATGAGACGCGTAACTGGTCCAAATAATTTGTCCATTGTATTTATCTCTTTCTGGTTTAACGCAAGTTCCAATAAATAAGTCTTTGTCTTTCATCATGGCAGGCTATCGTAGATGGAGCAATCATCGCTTTGCCCTGGTTGCCAAGTTGTTTACAATTTCTGCATGTAAACTTTAATGTCCTTTTTTGGCTCCACATCTAATTAAGAGAAAGAAAATATACCATGAATCGAATATTTTTAAATTGACAAACGTTGCCGCAGGCAGTCACGCCGAAATGTTAAGCGATATTTGTGTTTGATATTTTTCAATGGCCGATTTGTTTGGACAGTTTGTTTACATTTTCTGTGATTTATTGTGTTTCGTGATTTTTTACACTTAATTGGACTTTGAATATTGACTTTTATTAGTGATCACAGTGTATATATTAAATTTGTGCTTTTCAACAGATAATTTAAGGTAATATTGACATGGTTATCTGTAAGCAAAAATCTTTATAAAAACCAAATAAATGACATTTTTAATAAGGTGTGTGTAATTATTGAACTAAACCCCAATATTTTATATTAATAGGAAACAAAAACAAGTACCTAACATTAAGGGCAAAAATAGCACAGCTATATAATTTGAATTTGGCGGGCAAACGATAAAGTCGACTCACGCGCCATCTGCGTTTACCTGCCTTGAAGACAGACAAGGAAGGCCCAGCAGCTATCTCTCTCTCGGATAATTTATTTACATTTAGCTGCTCGTTTCATTCTTGTCTTTGATAATGCGGATAGTCTGTTTGGCGCCAGGCGCTTTCCCCCTCGATTTGCTTGCGCACAAACCGGTTTTCGCCCATGAAATGTAACTTTTGTTTCGCGCAGGTAATAACATTGGCAATCCATCAAGATCAGTTAAGTTGATCTATTAACATCGTTTTATGTCCTTTTTTAAAAGTCAGTACATAAGCGTACCCAACTACCCACGTTGTCCCTGAAGTCCTTGGTGAATTTTAGAACGTTTCTTTAGATATATGTAAGGCTTTTGACGCGGTATGGCATGATGCGCTTTACACATTTCTATAGGACCCTACAGCTAAAAT